>JAODTR010046867.1:0-12189 GCA_025399935.1 Amblyopsis rosae | reverse complement strand
TAGAATGCACAATGCATTATTTTTTAAAATATTTTTTTTTTAGAAAATTTCAATCGCTGATCCCGATTTGCATTGTTTAAATTACACATAGAGATGCACAGTCCATGAATTTTATAAATATTTATTTTTTATATTCTTTTTAAATTTTAAATTTCAAACATTGTTCAAATTGCACAGAGATGCCCTACACAATTCATGATTTTTTCAAATAAATTTTTTATATATTTTTTGAAAATTTTAAATTGTAAACATTGTTCAAATTGCACATAGAGATGCCCTACACAGTCCATGATTTTTTAAAATAAAGTTTAGATTTTTTTTTTTGAAATTTTGAAATTTCAATCATTGTTCAAATTGCTCATAGAGATGCCATACACAGTCCAATGATTTTTTTAAATAAAGTTTTGATTTTTTTTTTAGAAAATTTCAAATTTCAATAGCTTTTTTTCTGAATGTGTCAGAAAGTTCAAACATTGTTCAAATTGCTCATAGAGATTCCCTACACAAAACACAGTCCATGATTTTTTTAACTGCTTAATTAAAAAAAAAATCCTAAAATGTAAAGAAAAAACGTGAATGAATTCTCATAGGCTAAGTATAATATTTTCTGCGGCTCCAAACAGATTATTATAAAAGATTTTGGGCACAAATGATAGTAACGGTTGTAGACTCCTCTAATCTATGTGTCCTAATCTCTTGTGTCCAGTGCCTCTTCAACAAGGACACATGAAGACTTATAATGGCATAGCAGTGTACAGCTACTCAGAATACAAATGGCGTATAGAGTTTCTGTACTGTGTGATTCTAGTCCAGACCCTGTTTTCCAGGTGCATTATAAGTCCAGACCCTGTTCTCCAGGTGCAACACACCTGCCTGGGTGTGGCAGGTGGACCTTCAGTGCCCTTCCAACCCGCTGGGTGCTGCAGCTCTGTAACTGTTTGCAGATGGACACTAATAGTGGACTGCTGCTGCCCTGACGCGTCAATCAATCAACCGTAGCGCTCTGCAGCCAACCGCTCCTCGCACGGCATCTTCACTTTGTACTGGCCTGAGGGCTGTGTGTGTGTGTGTGTGCGTGTGCGTATATGTGCGTGCGCGCGCGCGTCTTTCACATACAGGGGAAACTGGACTCTTGCCACTCAAAAAGTACAAAACACTTTTCCATAACTCTTCTCTCTCTCTCTCACCCCCCCCTCTCTATCTCTCTATCTCCCTCTCTCCCTCTCTCCCTCTCTCTCTCTCTCTCTCACATTCGTCAGTGGCTTGTCTGTCTGGCTCGGAGGGTTCCCTGATCTCTGGGGTTCTCTCTCACCACTGGCCAGAAGACGGCAGGGTCCGTGCATGTCCTTCAGTCCATTCAGTGACTTGTGCAATTACATACAGGGAAGGGAGGGAGCAATGCTTTCTATATTAAAAATAATTTGGTCTGGTCTACCTTATAATCTATTTATGTTGGCTATACTGTTGATGTGTGTCATGCATGAGACACACACACACACACACACACAGTCACAAAATAGTAATGCAAGGAACCTGAAAGAACCTCATGAACAATTAAGGCTCCTAGGGGACAGTAGAGGATAGGGGGGTGAAGAGAGGGAGGTGTGGTTGGTTGTGTGTGTGTGTGTGTAGAGGAGGGGGGGAGTTTCAAGATGCAGATGTTTCCGGGACACTTCAAAGCGGTGTGACTAGCACATGGATGGAAGCAGCGTTGGGCACTATGCATGTGCTGGGGCAGGAGGGGTGTGGGTTATGAGGGGCAGCAGGACATATGCTCAGAGTGCAGACCTCAAAGGGCAGGCCGGGGCTGGCGGAGGTTTAATCACCATGCAGGGATCGTGCTCTGACGTCGGTTTCGCGGCTGCCTGCAGCGGATGAATACGATGTAATAACCTGATCACACCCGCCGTATTGCACGGCAGAACTTGTTGAGGACTTAATTTGCGTTAATTTGGTGTCTGTTTCTTTACGGTGCAGCACAAAAGCAAAATCAGACATATAATACACAAATTGTAGGATTATACTGTTTAATGTCAAAAGCTTACTGGGTAGAATTTGGAATTAGTGGACGTACCAGTACCAGCTATTACAACAAACACACATTTATGATTAATTAGGCCATTTAAATGTAGAGAATAACGAGGAAATAAAGAGATTCAATATTATATAGATTATGTCAAGCACTATTTCTGGGTGAATTGTAAATGAGTGTTTCGAAATAAGAAGGGGAAAATCGAAGCACATTTACTACAGGAGCCTATTTTACTTAGCACCGTTTCGCACAACATTATAATTTAGGGGCCCCCTCTGGATGTCGTGCAGTGCAGTCTTGCTCTCTACGTGTAAGACGATGTGCGAATCCAAGTTTAGAGCTTGCACACTTCTCCATAAACGTCACGCCAGCACCACAAATCATCCTCAACTTGAAGTTGCTCCAGCAACAAGCAAGGGGCGGCCCTAAAGTCCCGTGCGTGCTCACCGGTTGGCCGCCTCCGCCGTCGATCATCCCTGTTACCCGCTGCGGTCCCGGCGCCTCCAAGCACACAGCACTCCCGCAGAGCCGCACCGGCAGCCGACAATGATATTTGTATCCCAAAGGACTCGTCTGCTGCCCTAGCAAAGCTAGAGAGGGAGAGAGAGAGAGAGAGAGAGAGAGAGAGAGAGAGAGAGAGAGAGAGACGTAGCCACATCCCCCACAGTCAGGTGTCGAGAGAGAGAGAGAGAGAGAGAGAGAGAGAGAGAGAGAGAGAGAGAGAGAGAGAACTAACGGACGGACGGACTGAGGTAGGTTGTGGACTTAACGTGCCGCGTCCGGAGCTCCGTCGAGGCGTGCGTTATTCTTTGAATAACCGCGACAGGCAACGCTCATCGCAAAGTGTTCCCATTTCACCGCTCGACATGTCGTCGTCTGGCAAGGACGACAGCGGCGTCCAGCACGCCAATTACGTGGGACCATATCGTCTGGAGAAGACGCTGGGCAAAGGACAGACAGGTGGGTCAGTTTGTTCGTCTGCGAGCGGAAGGTTGCTTCTTGTTTATTTATTTATTTATTTAACTCTGGAGTTCCGTGGGTTTCTTATTGCTTGTGTGTGGGACGGTGGTGTTTGTTTGGTGTGTTTGTTTTTTTCTCACACTGTATGGACTGGGTGTATCACGAGACCAACCCGCTCGGTTCTGACATGATGGCGATGTGAACCATTATGTGCTCTAAAATGCACTTATAGGCTACACCTTGTCTCTCTGTGTGTGTGTGTGTGTTTTGTGATTGGAGCACAGCGCCGCTAATCCCGATTTGCCTGATACCTTGATCTATTCTTAGTAGGGAGCCAGGCAGCTCCCTATAGGCTCCGACTGCAATGCACGCATCTTGGGCTTTCTTTCTTCTCGCCGGGCGATTTGTCCCACATTAATAATAATAATTAACTATGAGCTCGAGTAAGGGCGATGTGCTGATCTGAATCCGCTCTGCTTCACCGTGATCTAGTCTGTACCAGGGACGCAATGACGCTGCAGTTTGTAAAAGTTGATAAGGAACATCGCAAAAGGCAAATATAGCCTGACGCGCAGTTTTTCCGTATGATTAGAGAATGCAGACTGCCGTTGTGTCGCACACTCCGTGTTTACGCCAGAGAAGAACACGCCGCATATTTTTATTGATTGGCTGTCAGTGCCTCTGCTAAGACGGGAGACTCCTGCGGTCAAGTGCATGCGATATGCACCGTGTGGCAGGAGCGATTGAGCATTTAGCACTCTGCACCCCTCTCCTTTCTCCTCTACTCCTCTCCACTCCTCTATTCTCCTCTCATTTTATCTCCTCCTCTCCGTTTATTTCATGTCCTCAGCTCCCCATCTCTCTACTCTAAAATATTTAACTTTCATCTGGTCAACCTGAGATAATGTGTTTGTGTGTTTATATAGCTGTGTGCGTGTGTGTGCGTGCCTGTGTGTGTGTGTGTGTGTGTGTGTGTGTGTGTAGCTTGGTGCATTCACCTGACTGCCATCCCCATTCGTTAACAGGGTGTGATATTTTCATGTTTGTGTGTGTGAGATATTCTAGCGACTATGCTAATAACACACATCATGTTGCACTTCAGCAATGACTGCTTTTATTTATTATACTAAACGCTTTGTGTATGTGTGTGTGTGTCTCTCTCTCTTTCAACAAATGCACTACTATATATGCCCCCCCCCCCCCCCTTTCCTAACGTTATAAGAAGTTGAAGAGAGATTCTCTCTCTCTCTCTCTGAGCGCTCAGCGGTATCTAATAGCTGTTTATGGTGTGCCAGGGCTGGGGCTGTGGTGCGTTAGCTAGCTAGAGACGTTTAATTATATGGTATTATTGAAACGGTCCCCAGGTCAGTGTGTGTCAGTGGGTGCAGGGAACAGTGGTGACACATTATCCAAGGTAGCTCTGCATGTCAGCCCCAGGAGTGGAACGTCCATGAGAGACGGGCTGCTCTGTTGTGTAGGCCTATACTGTGTATATAGACCATATACAATGTGTACATTGTGTGTATGCACTGAATGTATATATTGTGTTCCTGTGGCCTTGGCTTCAGGTAGATATCTTGTGTACACACACACACTTCTACAGTAATTGAACACCATTTGGTCTGGACCTTAGCACTAGTAGCCTTCATAATAGAGAACAGGCAAGCTCACCTATTTCATGAGCTTCATAAACATGGTGTCGAAGAGGAGGAGACAGTGGAATATAAACGAGGAAAAGCACGAAGACGCGGTCCATGAAATAGATGGAGACACATAGGGCCAACATGCATGTCTCCATCTACAGTATGTAGCCTAAGGCCCAGTCAGCAGGCATGATCCAGACATTCATGCTGGAGAACATGCATGTCTCCATCTACAGTATGTAGCCTAAGGCCCCAGTCAGCAGATATGATCCGGCGTCAGGCGAAATAACGGTCTGCGATGTAAAGCGATTTGAGGCGACTACCAACGAGAGCTGAGGATACCGTTGACTGACTGATGACTGAAACATTTCGGTTGGGAAACATGTACCGAGAGGGAAACCTAGGCAACCAAAGCCTGGAATGTAAACAAGCGACCAATTCTTCAGCTGCAAAGCGATGGCCGGTAAGCGGACCCCTTGCAGCGTGTCCGGGGCCTGATAGCTGCATGTCATTCTGCATCACCATACAGCACCACAGTAGGGCTGCACGATATTGATCAAATGTGATATTGCGATATTGATCATGAAAATTGCAATATCGATATAAATGTATATATTTAGTAAAAACACAGGTTATGGGAAAATGCATCAAAATATATTCGAAACATATCAAAACCACACGTTTTCAACTGACAGACATATTGGACTGGTACGACAGCAGTAATTCCAAGCTACCGAGGAGGCATTCTTATTGGCCTCTAATGTTTCTTCTTCCATCTCTATTATGTCATTATCTTCCTCAGCCACACATCTTACTGTCTACATCAAACACAACTAAGCCAAACAGCCAACAGACGCATCTCTCCACTAAATGAACTGAATATTGCACTTCCAGCTCGGCAAGCTGCAGAATGGCCTAGCCTCCATTAAAAATTAGATGGCTGAAAGTTTTTAACAATTAAATCCCAAAAAATCTGAGGTGAGGATCTTTGCTTCAGATCCCCAAAGATTAGGCAGACTAGAGTTTCTATTGTCCACTAGTTCAGGGAATCTAAGGAATTTGGGTCATGTTCGATGAATCATTTTTTACGTCAAATCTGTGGTTCATTACTGTTTTTCCATCTGAGGAACACTGTCAAAATTAGATCAGTGATTTCCAAAAATAATCGGAAATGCTAGTCCATGCATTTATCACATTTGGATTATTGCAATGCTTTGTACACTTGTTAGAATAAATCAACCATGGTCCGACTATACAGGTTGGACAAAATGCAGCTGCTAGTCAATTTTAACATCTTGGTCATTACTTATAGAGCCCTGCATGGTAAAGCTCCTGCTTGCATTCTGGACTTATTACATGCAAATACTTCTGTTCGGTCTCCAAGGTCTTCAACACAAAGCTTATTTAACGGTTCCAATAACACAATAACATTTTGAGACAAGACTCTGTGGGTGAGCTATAAATTAGCATTTTAGTGGTATGGTCTTTCTTTTATGTTATGATGCACTGTATTTTGTGCTGTGTAAATTGTTCTCAATGAATTTACTGTACAGCACTTTGTGAGCCCTTGTCTGTGAAAAGTGCTCCATAAATTAACTTGAATTACTTACTTTACTGTCTGTCTGTTTGCTTGTCTGTCTCCTTTCCTCCCTGCCTGTCTCTATGTTATCATCCTTTCTGTCTGTCTGTCTGCCTCTAATATTTTTCTCTTTTGCCCTGTGCTCTGTATGTTTCTCTATGCTTGACGTGGCTCTTCCAGGGTCAGTGCAGGACCCTCCCTCAGCCACTCTGACGGGGGTCTGATGGGGTGTGACTGCCAGCGCATGGCTACTCCTCGATTGGCTCCTATGCCACCTGCAGACTGTGGTGGAGTGGTGGGAGCAGGCCAATCACAGTGGGGTGATGAGGCAGATGAGTCATATGTGTCTTCACGCTCTGGTCCACGGTACTAGAATAGCCTCACACACTGTGTAGGTGTTAGTGGTGCTAGTATAGCCTCACACACTGTGTTAGTGGTGCTAGCATAGCCTCACACACTGTGTTAGTGGTGCTAGCATAGCCTCACACACTGTGTTAGTGGTGCTAGTATAGCCTCACACACTGTGTAGGTGTTAGTGGTGCTAGTATAGCCTCACACACTGTGTTAGTGGTGCTAGCATAGCCTCACACACTGTGTTAGTGGTGCTAGCATAGCCTCACACACTGCAGGCCTGTGAGGAGCGTGTTTTCCCCTCACCATGGCAACCAGACATCTCATGGAGGTTTATTTACGTCACGTTATTAAAGCAGAGGTCGCAGTGGGCACTTTGTTTTTCTTCATGACCTATAGGAATACACATTTATGATTTGTGGTCCTAGCAGCTAGTGACTGCAGGCTAGCTGACTGTGTGTGTGTGTGTGTGTGTGTGTGTGTACGACTGCGTGAGTGTGTGTGTGTGTGTGTGTGTGCGTGTGTGCGACTGCAGTGGTAGCCAGCTTTAGACTGCAGATAAACGTCTGTTTTGCTGTTAAACACGGCTAGCCAATCCATCGTAAGACCCCCGTGTTCGAGGGGTCTGGATATTGACCGGCGGGAGGTGGAATGTTTTGAAGTCTTTAACTTTAAAGCCTGAATCCATCAGTGATTCAGGGGCGTTCATATATTGACCTGACAACTAGAGTCTCTCTCTTTCTCTCTCTTTCTCTCAATGTTATCTTCATTGGTTTCTCAATTGCACTCATTGGTCCAATGAGTGCAACGTAAACGTTGATTAATAGCCAGCAAGCTGGTGAGAGGTGCAGCAGATCGATGGTCGTCCTTGAAGGGGTTCCCACTGGCAGACACAGTCCATTGTGCTTGACAGGGTGTGGCTCCCCCCCTCTCCCGCTTATGACAGAAGAGCTGGATGGTAAACCCACCTGGCAAATGTACAGTGTGTGTGTGGGGGTGTCTGGGTGTCTGGGTCACTAAATAATTTTGGGACCCACTCAGCCACACTTTCTGGGACACACTGGGACACTGGGACACTCTGGGACACACACTGGGACACACACTGGGACACTCTGGGACACACTGGGACACACTCAGCGACATATCAAACCTGACTGAGCACAGACGGGTCTAAACTGCTGCAACGTTGCCACTGTGTTATTGTGTTGTTGTTGCTGCTGTGTTGTTGATGGTGTGTGAGACCCAGCCATGTTACCATGGTACCAGCTGTGGAGGGATGGACACATCTGCCTGACCACCTGGCTCTGCTTTGTCAGCCAGAAAGTGTGTGCGTGTGTGTGTGTGTGTGTGTGTGTGAAGAGTCACTGCTGTTTTCCTGCCTCATTTTTCTAATTATTTCTAAGGATGCCTTAAAGGAAGATGGAAACACACACACACACACACACACACACACACACGATCTGTAGTAGAAATGACTGAAAATAAGGCTTATAGCCTTTTCACTGCCTGTCTCTCTCTCTCTCTCTCTCTGTGATTCATATGAGGACTCGGCCATGTGCTAAATCAAACAAGACCTCAGTGGACTTGCATTGATTGGGTGGAATGTATGTAGCCACCTATTCCATAGATCAAGGAGGGGGGGGTGTTAGGGGTGGAGCCTGAGGATAAGTGGGGGGGTGGAAAGGAGAGGCAGAAGAAATGGTGGGCGGAGAAAGGAAGGCCTGCATGTTATTACTTAGGGCCTCTTCATTATCTTCTCCTCTCTCATCCTTCCATTCCTGGACTTAGTCTGTAGATATTAGAGGTCAGAGGATGAAGTGGTGGATGCCCCCCCCCCCCACACACCAATATGTATGTGCTCTATGTTTATTACTAGTTAGCATTCAGTGCTAGTTAGCATTTAGTGTTTATTGCTAGTTAGCGTTTATTCTCAGCTAGCGTGAGTGCTTAGTGTTGAGAAGGGGCAGGTGTGTTGTTTTTCTGTTCAGCAGAAGTTGTGATTGTGCTGCTGACACGAGGGAACACGGCCCGCTGTAAATATGACCTGGTGTGGTTTTATTGAACATGCCCCACCTGACCGTGCATGGGCTGTAACTCTGCATGTCCGCTCTGCTCCCGCGACGTGGTCGCTGCTAGGCGCCATCTCCTTGTGCGGGATCTGATTCAACGGTGCCGGTGTTTCTGTGGCGTTGCGGCCAATGCAGACAGCGCCGCACCGCTTCTCCAAATCGCTCCTCCATAACTGCAGGGCTAGCCAGCCACCCACCCAGTCAGTCATCCACCCAGTCAGTCAGCCACCCAGTCAGACCAGTTATTTAGAATAAAGTAGTTCTGTGGCCAATTAAAAATCTAAACCCCAAAACATCATCTCTTTGCCTAGTTGGATCTGGCCTCAGCACTTCGTGCACATCAAAGGCTCTCTCACAAGACAGCGAGGAAAGAATCTTCTTGGATGGCGAATCACAGACCCTGCATCGGTTTGGTGGCATGCCTTCTCCATGGCTTGGTTGAGCAGTAGCCTGATATAAGGGTGGCACATTGTGTAAGTTGTAAGGCCCTATGGTGGCATGGCGGTGGAGGGCCCCATTTTGCTGTGGGTCTTAACTGTAACTACAGTGTAACCCAGTAGAGAGTCCTACACAGGGCATTCAAGATGAACATGTCTCTGCATCCTGCACATAAGTTTACCCCCCCGCCCCCCCACCACCTTACCATGTTGAGTTGCTGCTCTGCCACTGACTGAGTGTTGGTTGTCATGGTTTCCTTGCTCCTCGCTGGTTCCCAGTCTGCCCTCATAAAGGCGTGCTCTCTCTCTCTCTCTCTCTCTCTCTCTCTCTCTCTCTCTCTCTCTCTCTCTCAGCACTCTGAAGTAAGTATAAAAGTCAGACTGTGAAATCCTCTCTTGGCTGTGTGCGTGTGTGTGCGCGTGCACCTATATGTCTGTGTGCGTGTGTGTGTGTGTGTGTGTTTTTTTTTATGGCTCTGATGTTTAGCAATCAGGTTAGCTATAGGATGCAGGCGTGTGTGTGTGTGTGTGTGTGTCTGCAGCGTAAACATGCAGTGCAATGTGCATGTGTTGGTGAGTGTGCATGGCTGGGTCTGCTCTGTGGCGTTGTTTTAATCTCAGGAGACAATCAGCTTGCTGTGTCTCTCCCGTCATCTGGCTTCCCGGCGCACCTTTTCCGCTAGCACAGTGGGTGTGTGTGTGTGTGCGTGCTGGGGGGGGGCGAGGTTGGGCGGGCCAGGTGTCCTTGGCTGTGGTCGTTGGGTCCTGCAGCCTTAGCTTATTCAAATAGCCGCGTGCTAAACAGGGACCAGGGGATGCTCTGTGTTCCAGTATAGACTGTAGCAGGTGGTACAGTCTTACTGTGTTTACTAGCGTCTTGCTGCTAACGAGCTAGCTCATAACGCCTGCTTACGGTCCGCAGCAGCTTCCCGTTTGGTGAGAAGTCTCCAGCGTTTCTACGCAGCATGTTGTCTGCTAGCAAGCGACGGGCTAAAGCCCGCTACACACGGCAATAGTTGCCCTGTTAAGATCACAAATCAATGTTCTAAGCATATCAATAGTTTTATTTCCAGCGAATAACTTAATTACACCAATACTGTTCATGAGAAACAAGATGTAGTTATAAAGACAGATAATTCCTTTAACACACAGACAGGTGCTGACACGTGTCTCCAAGAGGAGAATTAAGTGTGCGTGTGTGTGTGTGTGTGTGCGTGTGTGCGTGTGTGTGAACAGAGGAGCTGAGACTACAACGCACGCACGCACGCATGCACGCACAGGGAGTGTGATGTCATTCTCTGCTCAGAACACCATCACTCCGCTATAGCGTTACATACACAATAGCTGTTTGCTTAATGTTTACACATTTGTATGTTCAGCCTTTTAAGGGTTAAGGTGTACAGCCTTTTAAGGGTTAAGGTGTTCAGCCTTTTAATGGTTAAGGTGTACAGCCTTTTAATGGTTAAGGTGTACAGTGTAAGGACCGATGGCTTCAGCTGATGAAATTCTGCAGAACAAACTCACACTCAGAGATCTATGAATATGTTTAGTTCCTTTCCACAATTGAGTAATAATTGAATAAATTAATAAATTTACTTCACAGATGAACAAACTAATTATATTGTTTACTACTAAACATATTCATTTGTTCAATCTTGCATCTCTCACCTACTGAAAATGATCCTCCTGGTTCTCTCTCTCTCTCTCTCATTCTCTAATGGAACAGCGGATGGAGTGATTAAGGGAGGGATGGGACAAGAAAGCATTTCATAGCTTTTATCGCAGGTGTATCATTATTTCAGTGAAATCTGCTTTTGGTGCAGGTGTGTGTGTGTGCATGCATGAGTGTGGGTGTGTGTGTGTGTGTGCACAGCAGTAAAGCAGCTCTCCTGGTCAATGCTTCTATTATCATTCAAATCCTCTATAACACGCACGCACACATGCACGCACACACTCGCACACGGAGACCAGTGTGCAGCAAAAGCAGTCGTGCGGCTGATTTCTAGCTCCTTCTGGGTGACTGCAGGGGCTCTGACATCACCGCTTAGAGTCTCACACACACACACACACAGCAGCCAGTTCATAATAAATCACTTTTTATTTTTCTCTGAACCCTATCACAACTGCAATGTGCGCATGCACACGGTCACCAACACTGCTCACACACACACACTCACGCACGCTTCCGCAGGCCTTGCAGATAATTTAGCTGTTGTAAGCCCCTGCCGATCCCCCGTCATCATCATCAGTGTTGTCATGGGAGACATGGCCTGCCTCCGTTGACGTAGGGGCTCTGTCGCCATAGGAACCCAGTGCCATGTGTCCATGCAGTGGCCATGCAGGTCTGTGTGAGTCATGTGATCATTAAGTGTGTGGGAGGCCATGTGCGCTCATGCCTTCAGTCATATTCCATCCCCTGAAGCCCTTAGCATGCATAGGGGGTACTGCAGTGCCCCCCCCCCACCCTGGTCCTGGGGGGCCCCCTGACAAGCCAGGTGGACTGTTAGTCACAGGTCTATCAGGAGATACGCCCCACACCTAAACCACACGCCCACACCTTAACCACGCCCCTGACGCTGATTGGTAAGTTCAGTTGCTACTCCAGACTTTCCAGACTGATTCTCATGGCAAAGTTAAACTGAAGCTCACGAGAGGTCCTGGGGACCCCTGCCCTGCATACACATGCACACTGCAGTGTCCCCCCACCCTGCTCTTAAATGTTGCAGCTGTATCCCTGCTCCAACACACACACACATGACTCTAATGAATGGGTCGTTATCATGCTCTGCAGAAGCCTGCTAACGAGCCATTAATTTGAATCAGGTTTGTGTTGGAGCAGGGAGACATCCAACATGCAGGGCCAGGGATGGAAAACAAGAAATAGGTTCACCATAATATAACCATCTGGTATTGCAGAATAGGATAAGGTACTCTAGAGCTGTGTCTCAAATCGCGTACTTCACGAAGTACACTTGGACTAAGTGCACTATGTACTCACCTGCGTAGTGCGTACATTTGGAGAGGGTAGTATTGTCTCAAACCGAACACTCAAGTTGTGCACTTATTAATATGCCGCTGTTAGCTAGCTAGCATCCACGTAATTGTCAATTTGACCAAA
>JAODTR010046856.1:0-18761 GCA_025399935.1 Amblyopsis rosae | reverse complement strand
ACAAGGCTCCAGACAACACAGCTCTCAGGATCATAGGGACACACAAACCTCTTCACCACGATAAGGTGATGGTTCCCGGAGAGGAAAATAAATTATGTATATTAAAAAACATGTTTGGCATGTGACACTTTGTACACGTAGTATGTGTAGTACTGTACACGTACAGTACTATCTTCACTTTTACACACGTACTGTATTTAAAGGGGTTCTGCATCTGTTGTGACGGAAGACTGATAGCCTATGGAATGACAGGAAACTGTCAAAACAATGTAAGGAGTGAAAGTGTGTGTGTGTGTGTGTGTGTGTGTGTGTGTGAGTGTACATGCATCAGAGCCTGTTGTAAACATAGACTGTGCAAAACACACCGTTTCTCTGGAAGTGCAAGGCCCTCTCCACTAAATATGGAGAGGGGCGGCTGGGGGCTGGGGGGAGGCAGGCTCAGCGCCCACTAACGCCAGTTGACCTACATCCTATGTTCTGTGGTAGCATGTTGCACTCATTCTGTGTAGCATGGTTTTGATCAGCAGCATCGCAACACGCAAGCTAACATTAACATGCAAGCTAGTGCATTGTACATTGAGCAGATGGGCGGGCTTGCGTGCATCTACCACCGTGCTCTGCATAGGAAGCCTTACGCTCATATTAGCCCAGCGCATTTTCCATATCTAGAATAGTGTCACTCCTCCCTTCCTCCCTCCCTCTCTCCCTCCCTTCCTCTCTTGGGCGTGTGATCCTACGTGAATTTGTCCTCCACCACGTGTCTCCTGCTCACTGCCTGAAGCTTGTCCCCCTCGTAGATAACGGGACGGACGAGCAGAGACGATGACCTGAAGCGAAATGAGAGGAAAAACGATGGGTTATAGATGATGTGTGTATGAAGGGTTTGCATTTAAAGATAATGTGTAAGTCTAAAGGATTACAGGGACCCAACCTTATATGAAACATGGACCTCATATCATATCTTTTGAACCACCTTGTCAGGTGGCATAACAGCATAACATAATAGAATAATATTTTTAAATGTTTATGTTGTTGTTGTTGTTGCCCATATTTGCCAGGACCCTCCGGGAAAAAATACATTTGTTATCTCTTGTCTCATGTCTTTACTGGTGAAATAAAGATAAAAAACGTAAACAGTATGAAAACATGGCACAAATGTCAACACATTTCTAAATCCAACTATATGAAAATAAACCCATTGCGTGTATGTTTGGAGAGCAGGGTAGTACTGCACATAAACCAGAATTGCTGTCCCAGCTGGTGCTAATTGCCACACATTCTCCCACATCACCTCACTTGAAAGGCTAGCTTGGCGTGACAGGGTTTCTGGGCTTGGTCAGGGGGTTGGGCCGGTGTTGTCAAGACATTGGATGCATCCAATTTCACCTGCACCATCGGTGTGCATTCCAGTGAAAGGGGTTAGCCAGCTGCTGCAGATTTACGCGTGAGAGCGAAGCCGCTCTGTAATGGGACAGATGGCAACCAGATGACCCCCCTCCCCCCCCCTCAACTTCCTGTGTGTCTCGTTCCCTCAAAGGGGTCAGGCAGAGGTAATCGTGGGGCAGATTGTGCATCTGCAACGAACAATTTACTTATCATGGATGGGGGGGGGCTTCATGTTTTTGGTGCCCAATGATAACGTATACAGTAGGCTGTACAGTACCCTGGCAAAGAGCTGTTGGACGTGTTTACCACCAGTTCTAAAGTCACACTGGAGAAGGCAGACGAGGCGTTTCGGTTGTTGGCGCCTGTTGAGGTGATGGAGCTATTTTTGAGAGGGTCAAGGTTCATGGTCGTACAGTAGCCTACACTGGACTGTGGGGGCACAGATAACCTTTCGTTACTCAGTCTGTTTATGCCACGTCTGACCCGCGACCCTACAACACGACATGCATAGCGTGTGATTCTTTGTGCATGCGTGCGTGTTCTAGCATGGGACAAATATATTCACATTTAAAGCCGTTATTGATGGAATTGCTGCATTACGGCATCATTGCGAGCTGAGCTTGTGTTGCACAGTGGTTACATTCACTTTCCTCGATCGTTTTGGTCTACTGTACACTACAAATGTTTTGGTGAATACATTTAGTCGTCTTTCTAACCAATTTGATTTAGTGTCAACAAACAGAGAGCACAATTTAAAACAGTTTCTCTAAAGGGCTTTAACAACAGTCAAAGCAAAGCAGAATGATGGATCAGTCGATTACAGAAACACAACTACATACAGTACGTTACTAAATTGCAGAGAAGTTGATTGTTGTTTCAACGGGCTTTAATATAATCAAACAAAATTAGAATAACATACTGCAAACAAGTTCTCGGTGTGCCACAGTTCGAGAGCCGCAGAGGTAAAGTATTGCAGTGTGCTGCGGCGGTTGCCTCACGGGCGCTGCGCATGTGGCCGATCAGCAAAACGTTGGTGCCAGAGAATGCCATCTGGAATGTGCAAGACAGTAAATCATTTTCTGCATCTCTGCAATAGATTTGTGCGCAATAGATTCAGGGGGGATTCGGAATATCAGTAATAGTATGTATGTTAATGTTATGTATATACATACGTATGTGTCGCTGTCGACGATATGATCATTTTAGATTTGTATCAAGTTGACTACAATGTAGGTGTGTGTGTGGTCATACTGTGTTATATAAAAGACATACAGTAGTGATGGTGTTTTCAAATGTAGATCTGATGCTGTTATGGTCTGGTCACATTTATTTACGTTTTGTAAAACTGTGGCTTTCATCGTTGGCCGAGTTATTGTGTGTGTGCGTGCGTGCGTGGTGTGATCTGCAGAACATGTTTACCAGAGTTCCACTGCACCCTTGCCTCTGCTGTTTCCTTGTGAGGGGAACTCATTTTGTCCCGCTCCATAATAAAGTTCCACAGCAACACCGTACCAAGCCAAGCCTACTAGTCTACCCTATACTCTGCCGCAGCATGGCAGCCCGTCCATCTTATAACCCTTAGCTGATTAGGAGAAAAGCTCTTTAAGTTAATGTAGTGTTCTTGGTTGTTGTCTCTCTCGCTGTGTTTGTGCTCCCATGAACACAAACACACACATTTGCAGGTTAACAGCCTGTGACATTAAGAAAACCTTACAAATACTAACTAAATTAAAGGTAAACACTGAGTCATCTGTTTCCCTACTGTCAATGTGTATGAATATATGTAGTGCGCCTTCACTTTTAAATGCTTAGAGACGACCGCTTCTATTCTACGTGGTTTAGGGTCAACTGCGTGTAACTCATATATAATAGTATATTTCTAGACGAATTGACAAATGTGTTCACATTTCAGACAGCGGGCGTTGGAGCCACCTAGTATCATTTAGTATGCATACGTATAATCATTTGTTAGTGCGCTACCAGGAGACGGAAGTCATTCAGAACATGATTTGGCTTGCTAACTCTAGCATATCATTACGGTTGCAGCTAATGACGGGGTTACCATATAACTGCAAACGGTGTCTAATTTGTGTTGGAAAGTTAAAGGCGAGCAGGAGAAGTGGAGGACAGAGGACAACAGGGCAGGATGTGGTGGGAGTGTAATCTGTCTGGCAGATTTAAATAATGGAAATCCAATGAAGTCTTCTTTATTAGAAAACAGGGTTAGGGTTAACCCTAAAATAATTGATGTGTTTAAATGTCCAAGGAGGAGCTTAGGCCTGCTACAGCGTGACAACTGTAACATACTCACCTGAGACTGCAACTCGTAATCCACAGATCTTTCTATTTGTGTACAAGCCTATTTTGCACATTGGCCATATAGTGCTCAACTTAATTACACGCGTGATCCCCGCCCACACACCAAAGAACATCCTGTGCACCTGCCCGCATGCTGGAAGAAAACACCTCGGTCAGTAGAACGGGATTGGCGGTGGCAGTGCCGCGTGGGCAAGACACGTGAGATGGATGTCACCACACTGGGGTGGGCCCGGAGACCGAAAGGGTGGAGCAGGCTGGCCATGGTTATGGAGACTCACCTGACATGACTATTAAGTAGCCTTCGGTCAGATGGACAGCTATGTTTTAGTTATTTATTATGAGCCTTCATCTGCATGTGGAACTACCGCTGTCGCCTTGACAACGCCTTGATTCTGGACTATGTTAATTAATCCTGTAATAGTAAATGCAGGAGCCTTGCATTGTCAACACAAACAACACCCTCTAAATGATAGTCATCGTCCCCTTGACTGCAATATGCTGGCCTCATGAAACATGCGATCACGCTGTGGCCGGGGCCTGTCATTAAATAACCAATCAGCTGCGGCCATACTTAAAATAATGTACATATTGGCACAACCCTGTAATGTAATGCTGCAATTGGTCCATTCACTGGATTGTTTTATATTGAGAGTAAGCCATTAAAGCCCAGTTAAAAAAAAAAAAAAAAAAAGTTTATAAATTTACCTAATTTTCAAAACGTTTGGTTATTCTTCAATCGATTGCTACTTGCTTTGGATAATAGCGTCTGTTGAGTAATTTTACTAAAAATATAAATATGACTAAGAGTTTAAAGGCAGACCAGTAGTTTTGTTTCATGTTTTTATTTGAGGTGCAACTGTTTAGTGCAATTGTGACGTCACATTTGTGATGGGCAGATCAACATGCTCAAAAATAACCACTGACATACTGTCACACATTTTCCCTAAGCCAAGCATCACAAGTGTTCTCGGCTTGGGTCACCCTACCATGGCGAGCAAAGCACACTTAAGAAATAAGAAAAGGTAACGAAGTTACGGCCAAACGACGACACTCGTTCCCCGAACACTAAAAAGAGTCCCGGTCACGTGAGCGAGTAAATAACGGCAGAAAATTGTCCATGTAGAGTACGAGGACGTGTGGCATGGTGGGCGAGACAGCTGTCACCACCCTGAGCACTGACATCACAGGTAGTTCAAAACCTGGCAAAAAAACATAGATATACATATACCTGTATATAGGGAAGGAAAATAACGGTTACAGTGGTGTGTATATATGTATCTATGGTTAGAAACCAGGCACTTGGCAGTTTAATTGAAACTTTACACACTGTACAACGGTCACAACCGGAAAACAGTCATGTCGTATTTATTTGTATTTCCACTGATTACTTTACAGACCACTAGCACGTTCATTATACCGAACAGGAACGAAATAAACAAGACGAAACATTTCAAGCCTACAACTTTCCATGCCCTCCCCTAAAGACAAAAACATTGATTCCCTGCATGAATGTTTATCTTCCGTTACTCTATTTAGTGGAGGGAGGAGGACTTACAAGCTTTAAAACTAAAAATGAATGCATGTTACACCCACCTACCGTTGCAACTGTCATATTGTCATACTTACAGTTGCAAGGATGAAATACAAGGAGTTAACCAATAGCCTCCCATTCCAGATGGGTATTGTCTTTTGCTGTGATGTCCTCAATGGTCCCACTAAACAGGTGCATTTTCTCAGCGTTAATGACAAAAGTGCTTGTTCTCAGTTTGAAGTTGAACCTCACAATACATTTAAAACGACGAAACTAAAATAACAAGGTAATGAATAAAAAGTGGGGAGTGTTAACAAGAATGTAGTGGGCGGTGCTAAAACAATTCCAACACCACTGACAGGTGTACAACGCTCCAATGTGTTGCTCCGGTGGGGTCCTCGTCCCTATAGTCGGCCCCTTATGCGACGACCTTCACTTCCTGTCCGCTCACCCCACCCACATCACCGCGACGATGAAGATGGCTGACAGACGATTGTCTGAAGCAGGCGAATGTTTAGGAGGACACAGAACGCGCCTGACTCCCGTCAATAAACGTTCCGTGTCCGTTAAATAAAAATAAAAAATG
This sequence comes from Amblyopsis rosae, assembly GCA_025399935.1. Classification (NCBI taxonomy): domain Eukaryota; kingdom Metazoa; phylum Chordata; class Actinopteri; order Percopsiformes; family Amblyopsidae; genus Amblyopsis; species Amblyopsis rosae. The sequence continues at coordinate 12,939 of JAODTR010046856.1, read as the reverse complement.
AGCACCAAAAAAAAAATAATATATATTTTCTCATGTCTTTGTAGCGTGCTTGACTTGCTTGGTTAACAGTATGGCGAAAGTCCTCCTCCTCATCTGGGTTCTTCTCCCCGCTGATGACGGGCGTCGTGGCTGTGGGTTTGCTTGTGTTACCCGGAGGTGCTGGAGCTCTGCGTGGAGGCGGGCGTGAGAACCGCGCTGCTCCCCTGGACGGGGGCCGGGGTCTGGGTCTGGGTCTGGGTCGGGCCGGTGGGCGAGCCCGTCTGGACCTGGGCCTGGAACTGTGCCATTTGCTCAGGGCTGGCCATGTTCTTCAGCAGGTTGTTCTCCAGCTCCAGCTGGGAGTTCCGCTCGATCAGCTCCTTGATCTGCTCCTTCAGCACCTCCACCTCCTCGCGCACCGCATACATGAGGTGGCTCTTCACCAAGTCCTGGGGAGAGAAGGAGAGGCAGAGAGTTAGCCCAGGGGGAGTCTTGGACTGAACGCGGATGGTGCTTGCAGCATCTGAATCTACTGTATTCAAATGGTTCTATGTAAAACCACTCTTCCACGCATTCTTTAATAGCCTGTTTAATAGCGCAAGGTGCATAGCCCAAGGATACATTTGCAATGTAAATAACTGTCTGGAACAAATCTATTCGCCTAAAGGCAAATCTATATCACCTTCACTCTGTTTGTTTATTTATTCATTTATTGTTAATTCCCACAGACACACCCAAAAGAGGGGTCATTTCTTAGTCTAGTTGTGCCTTCTCAGAAATGGTTTGCATTCCGAGGAACTGCCTCGGCGGTCTATTGTGCGCTGCTGTGCGAAGGCGGTGCTACTGCCTCTAAGGGATTTGCGTGTAATAATAAGGATCCGCCCCTCCCCGGCAAGCACCGAGCTAGGGAACAAAATGTTCCTGCACCGGGTGGGAGGAGCCAATCAACGGCCGAGTTATTTATACCGAGCGATTGCGACGCTGCCACTTGCCTAGCAACACGCTGGAGCTCGGGAAAGATAAAGCACCGCGTGAGAACCAAGCAATCGTTGGTCATCAGACAGACTGAATGGCGTCAATGCATCTTCCACAATGTTTTTAAGATCTCAACTGCACATTTAAATCGTGGACAGACATTCATAATAACAACATAACTAAATTAGTATAAGATTATATAAATACAGTCTATGGGGGGGGGGACGCACTTGCAACTAAAGACAAATAGGCTATAACATCGTGTGGTGGATTTTCCATTGTTAAATAACTGCGGTCCATGATGTGCGTTACATAACACTGAAGTCAACTGGATAACTGCAGCACCGCAGTCATTGGGCATATTTACAAATTAAATATACCACAGCATGTGTATGCCTATAGTTAACAAAATAAAAAACCTTACCATTGCTTGTTCGATCTTGTTGTCAATGGCCACCACACTTGCACCCGAAGAGCTGAAAGATAAAAAATAAAATGCATGTGATTTAAAAACGTGTGGAATTTAGCTCAGGTTTGCCACGTAGAAAGATCCCTAATGATGCTTTATAGTTAGTAGGCCAATGTGACATTACGTAGGCTTAAAATGTTATATGGCAACATGTAATCAACACCCAAATCTATATGGAGGCGCGTTGGCTTTGTTATTCGCAATTATTTTCATATGAAAAGATAGTCATATAGGCCTAACCCACAATCGAAACCGCTATCAATGACCAGCACAATATTTGTCAGTGTCAAACACAAAGGTATTCGGGAAAATATGATATTGGTGTCATGAATGAATGAATGAGCAAGCATTTTCATTCAACCACAGAACATAATGAAATGATGAGACTTTGGACACATATCCTTTATAATAGCCTATAGAAAACATAACCAGTTTACCTGTTATCAACCCTTACTGATGCACTCCCTTTGCCAAGCACAGAGGACAGAAACGATATAGAAAAATTCCTCAGTTGACAAACGCCAACGTCCATCGCCGCCGTGTAACATTGGGAATTCATACTATTCCGTCCATCAAACCAAGAAGGCAAAATGTTCAATTTACAAAATATCCAGTGGTAAAAAGGTAGAAAAATAAAACATTTGGGACAGGCTGTTAATCTGTTCTCCGGGCGATGCAAAGCTCGCAGCCGGGACAGCCTGTTTGTGTACCAGTCGAGCACAAAGACTGAAAAGCCTTCCCAGACTTGCGGCAGTGCGCGTTTCGGTCATTGCATAATCTATGCATGAAAACAGCGCCACGGCGCACCGGATTGGCCGATATCTGAAACATTTGCATAATGTGTGGCGATTCCCCCGCTACTTGGTACTGTCTGTCTGCATAGATAGCAATGCCCATTCGAAAACGTGTCGATGGAAAACATCTTTCATCATGAACGCGTTCAACAGTGGCACGTTCTAGTCTTGGATTTACAATAAGCAACTTCAGCGTTTTATAATATTAACAAAATCAAGGTGGCTACGTAGGCGTAGCTCTCATGCCAAATAAGGACCAATTTTTGGTGTGCAAAATGTGTTATTGCAATGCTGCTATTTCACTAGGAGAAAAATAAGTCCTACCGATCCTAAGCATTCACATCTGTATTGTGCAACAATGCTCCCACCTATCGGTAGAAGTTTATGACAAAAATGTCATAAAAACGCATTACGTGATTCATTTTACTTCAGACACTGTATTCTACCTGCATAATGACGGCTCTGGCAAACCGTTAGCATAGATTGCACGCAATGTCTTTATCACGACGTAAAGAAGGAATTAAATTCTGCTTCAAAATGATCGACATTAAATTGTGTTTTTACATTTTGGCATGAAAATGGCTACCATATTAGTCGTCTAATATGTATTGTGTAGTGCCTGCCCCATTTCCTAAGGTTGGTTGCCCAAACTGGAACTCAACCATTTTTTTAGTTTTTTTTATTGTTTAGTTATAATATTAATAATAATATGAAACATATTTATAAGAATAATACAAATAAAGGATGGATGATTTCATTCTTTAAATGTAGAAACATTATTTTTCATTATGTTGAGGCCAGGGCATGAGTATGTATTTAAATGCTAAGCTTGTGGCTTTAATAAAGAAGGATAGTATTGTATTGTGGCATTGCTGGGGACAGTACTGTTGGCAAGAGGCACATCAAGACAGCACTCAGTTCTTTGGACAACAAACACTATTAATTTCTAATTGAACCAAACAACTTGTGCTTTCCAATCCTGACTACATACCCATTAACTGCCTTAAGTGCAGTGTAATTGACCCCGCTGTGTGTTATCAATATCAACAGCCTTAGATAGTGGGTGGTTACTAGAGCCTGTCAACGCAGGTTAAGTGAGCACTGCATTCTGCTTCTCCTCAGACAGATGCGTGGCTCTAAGCATATTTTCACCGTTTCAACCTTTATCTCCCTCTACGACTCTCCTAGATATCCGTTCGTTTGACCTTGATGACTTGGACGTCACCCTACACTACACGGTCTACACCTTCTTCCTGATCAGATTCCTGAATTTAAATGAGCAATTAGGATTCCCCTGAATATAACGTGGTAATACACTGTATTGTAACAAAGTTGTGTTGGGGAAAAATAAAACGGTGCAGTTGATTGTTAATTGGTAGACTACACTGGTGAATGTAGGCCAGCCTGTAACCATTCACGCCAACTGGGTTTGTGGGAATTGGAGTGACCTGATTCATTAAGGAACACGTGGGCAGCAGATTGAGCAGTGTGGTGCTCATCCACGGTGGGTCTGACCTTGATAATTCATCGATTAATTGCTTATGGAGGTCTGCCGCGCCTGGCCAATCAGCCGAGCACTCTCACACTGGCGTTCACCCAACCGCAGCGCAGCGAGAACACCGTGTCCTCGCACATCCCTACAGCCCCCTGGCAGCGGCGCTGATGCAGAGCGGCTCGTGCGCGCCACACGTCAAGAGGCTGCATGACTTCGTGGCTTGAGGCAGGTGGCGACGTCACGCGCGCAATTTCCAAACCAGAAATAGACGGGAAAACCGTCTAATGATGTGAAATTGCTGCTGACGACTGACATGACAGGCAGAGACGCAACACACCATGTGCATCGGCAGTTCTCCTCCAACTTAACCCCCAACCCTCCCCACTAACGTTACCTCTTCAGATGCTTGTCCAGCTCCTGGAAGAGCAGCTTGAGGGCCATCGTGTCCCTAGCGTGTTCTTCTAACCCCTTGGTGTGTCACGGATGCTCTCCAGCCAAACGCTAACGCCCCCCCCCCCCACCACACACACCTTCCCTAAAGCCTCAGGAGAGTAGAAGTGCTGCTGGAGATGCCTTTTCGGTTTTCAACCAATCACCAGTTATAAAGCCATGACATCACAGATCACATGTAGAGCATAGAGGTCATCTAGTGCAGGAGTTCTCAACCCCCCTAAAATAACAGTTCCAGAGACTCGCGACCCCCACCATCCCCAATACATCAAAGTAATGTATAAACTGTACTACTACAAACAAACTATGCCATTTTAATATGTTACTTAATTTCTGAAAATCATCTTGTGACCCTCTCCTCTGTGTCTCGTGACCCCCCGGGGGTCCCGACCCCCAATTTGAGATCCACTGATCTAGTGGACAGCATATGTCCACTAGAAATGTATTTCCGTCTAGCTGGCTCTGTGTGTGTGTTTTATGACACAGGCTGCAAGGCACCTCCTAAAGGCCCACCCACATATTAGCTAACAAGCAGCTTAGTGTGCTTGCATGACGTATAATTATCCAATGTAGACCCATCCTATAATACACAAAGACAGACAGCGCAACTGCTCTTTGTTAGCGCATGAGCTCTACAATGTAATGACGTTACACATAAACCACATAGCAATCCTCGTTAGGTAACCGCATCTAATCAAATCATGATTACATATTTAAAAAGGCACAGCTACACTACAACCCTCGAGTTGATCCTGAGGATATAGCACCAATGCCACCAAGACAGACAATATTTGTACAAACTTGACACTCCTAGGCAGAAACGGCTCCTGCAAAGGCCTTGTTTTTTTGGGGGAATTTGGCATTTTCTTTACAGTTGAGTGAGTTCACATTCTATAGTGTGACAACAACAATGTGTTGTCACAGTGGTACATGAACACACCAAACAGCCATATGTCCATAGTCACTGTACATCTTTTAAGTACAATCTAACTGTTTTTATAAATTATTTACGTGCCTATATTAATCTATATTACCTCTGTAATTCATAATGGAGTGGTCAAGGCATTATATAATCCAGACAGTAGAGTAAATCTGATCTTTTACAGGCTTAATATTAAGGATGTTTTGCCATGACAACAGCTATCGATATCAACGTCTTGATCAATGTCTTGGCATCAGGTCAGATTGTCGACCAATCAACTCCAGCTGATTCACTTATCCACTTACAGAGGTCACAGGTCAGTGAGCGTGTCTATTTGACTCCGTCCTCTCTCCATACACAAGCTGTGCGTCACCTGCGTGTCAATCGCACGTTGTGCGTGTCGGTGCGGTGCACAGGAGCCACTGTGTCGCCACCAAGAAACGCACACTTACTTGCTGTTGTGTTGCTTACAACTGTTTTACACAGCGAGACCTAAATTAGGATGTTAACCAGTTAACTTACACAGGAAATATGTATGGGATCACAACCACAGAATAACAGCACAATAATACATTGGTAATTTGGTAGGAGTTTGGTTCATTTGGCAAGCAATAAACTCAATGCAAATGTACAATGTACTTTTATCAACTCTAACAATCAAACACTACACTTTCCATTTTGACACTAATAAAGACCACCAGCCAACCATGACATATGAAATGGCTGACATAAAGACCAATGTCAAGACGGTGCACCTTTGACAGTAGAACCGAGCAGTGTTACCAGCAGTAACTGACTTTAGTTTAGATGGGCCCCTCAAACTAAACCTTTCCCTGCTCGAGTCTCGCTCTGTCTCCCCCCCGCGCCCTCATCGCTCTCCATCATATGGCATCGGTGCTGAGGACAAAGTGCGCTGCAATTGGTCCGCTGCATAATGCCGAAATGCACACGGTCGGATCTGGCTGGTGGAGTGACACCCCAGTAGAGAAAATAGAGAATGTTCTGGCACACGTGTAGGTGTGTGTGTGTGTGTGTACATCCTCTGCAATTACGGTTTCAAGTTTCCTTTTCAATATCTCAGGTATTTTCCCTGCACGAGTTCTACCACAGTGCTGGCTCTGTGTATAAGGGGGCAGCATCTGCTGACATCGTATCCGTTTGTCTGCTGAAAAGCGAAGGGCTTCTCCGCCATTAAAAAACTCCCACACGTACAATAAAATGGCATAGAGAGCTGGCGGGGCCGTTAAGTGAATTGCATCTCCGCCTCTCACGCGGCGTCTTACGTAACCAGCCCCGATGCCATGTGGGCCTCGAGCGTGGAAGAGAGCTCTGCGGAGAAATACTCCGCTCTGACTGGGTTGTTGGCACCGATATATCAGCTGCAGCTCCATTTATAAATTAGGTTTATAACCCCAACACACACACACTCGTACACAAAGTGACGTTTCAGCACATGTGCCGCACACAGATTGGTGGATTACATCAAATCTACTTAAAGCCTGATGAAATCAATATAGTGACCAGATCAATACTGCCCAAGGGCCCAATACAGTGCGAGTGAGCTTGCAAGAAAAATAATAAATGTTGGAGCACTGACTATTGCTGCTAGGGGAGAGACCAGGTTAGTGTTGCTCGGGGGAGGGGGAGGGGGTGCGCTTTCAGTGTTTTCAAACCCTAGTCAGGTCAGGGGAAAGGTCACGCATAAATTGAGAGGTTTGTTGTATAGCATACACTTTACCAAGTGTGTGAGGAGGAAAGGCTCTGCCAGGCGCTCTCGCTCGGCCCAGCTGAGATGCCCTTTGGATGTGTGCGTCCACACCACAGACACACAAAGGGAACGGTGGGGGGGGGGGGTCATGAAACAAACTCCAGAACCATTTAGTGCAAAAACAAGTGCATTAGCGTGTGTCTTCCAGCACAGCGTTGGAGTGGACATACATTATATATCCACATCATTATTAAGGTGTAGGCTACAATGTTTGGTTTTAGGGGTACGGCAGGAAAGTGTAATCGTAATATTTAGAGGGACACAGGTTCCATCCCCATAATGGTAATGGTCCGTCCATGACCAAGAATCATTGAGTATACTGAATTTAGCTGCTAATTATTGGTTTAATTTATTTCAGTCCCGTAGTCTCAATTTTTGATATAGTTAGATAGATTTACCGCATTGTGTCTTAGGAGGAGAGGATGTGTGTGTGTGTGTGTGGGGAGCAAACCAGCTGAAACCAGTGTTTCATCCAAAGCCCGCAGAGGTAGCCTACTGCATTCAAATATCTCTCCACCCCTCTCTACACCAACCGTATGCGTTAACATGACAAGCACACACACGGGTGCATGCATGCAGGCACACATCCCACTCTCGCCTGGCCGCTGAAGAATAGCACGAGGATGAGGAAACACAGCATATGTAAAGGTGTCTCTGCATTAACCAGCCACCCATCCCCAATATGCAACGCTTCTCTAAACGTGGGGTTATCCACTTGACATGCAAACATAACCTGGCTGGCACCATTAGCCACGTGAGGATATAGCTGGAAAAGAACGTATGCCTGCTTGTGCATGCTTGTCATGACCTATTCAGTCAACCTGGTAAAAACACAACATCGTACAACAGGTGGTGAATCAACATTTAAATCGATTAGAATACGCGGCAGGCACACCCGCTGTCTAAATAGTGCCTGAGAGATCAGCCATGTTGTCACTGCAGCCCTGCGGCACCTTCAGCGTTCTGAATTGGCTTCAACAATAAGACTATGCCAGTGGAGTGATGCTTCCATCGTGTCTGGGGCAACGCCATTGCCTCTTGGCCTGTAGACACGTTATAGGTCAGCGCTGCTCAAAGCAGGTTACTTGAAGAAGTGTGTTGGCGCAAGGCAGGTTTTATGAGACAAGGCTGACACCTGCTGGCTAACCAGGGGTACAACAGCTTGGTCCAGATTGAGAAAAAGAGTGATACTGGACCCGTTTGAATAGCTATTCTGCACATAAAATCATGGAGCAGCATAAATATTCTATTTGGTTGTTGTATTTAATTAACCCCATGTATCATGGTGTATTTAATTAACAAGACATATCATGGTATGTTCCCTCCAATAAGTAAAATATCACTTTAAACACTACATGACATATAAATGTAGATCTAATCTAGTATACTAGACCAGTGGTTCTCAAACTGAACCCGGGGGGGGGGGGGGACAAAGAAGAGGTGGTCGCAAGATGATTTACAATTTAAAATGATTAAAAATGGCATAGTTTAGGCATAATTGTCAGTAATAGTACAGTTTATACATTACGTTGATGTATTCTGCTACTATAGCCCCTTTTAAAATACTATAAAATAATAATATGGCTGTTGTTCTTCTACTGTACCACCTTTGGGGATAGCGGGGGTCGTGAGTCTCTGGCACTGTTACTGCTCTTTTGATGCTCAGGCCAGTTATACAGTATACTGTCCACGTGATGGAAGATACAGCACACATTCACAATGGTTGTAGGTGCAGGTACATGCCTGTGTGGGCGAGCTCTACAAAGGCATGTGACATCTATTTCACCCTCCTCCTGCATGAGCACTATAGTTGCTGTCAGCAGAAATTAAATATTAAGTAGCGCTTAATAATTAACTTGGATAATAGCTTCCTCTAATAAATCGGTCCTGGAGGGTTGTGAGCATTTACTAAAAGTAGCCTAGTTAAGAGTTTTAACGTGCAATATATCAATGTGTTTTACCTTACGAAAGGTAAGGTAAAACCAAAACATGTAAATTTACCCTGTCGCTATTATTTTCCTCGCGTTTTTTCTCTTACTGAACTCTGTGTAAAAGGCACAACATTATTTACACTATGCTTTGCCATTTGTTTCTGGTTTGAGGATTTTCAATGGGGCTCCCACTGGGGGAGAATATTGCTCCCACTGGGGAAGAATATTGCTCCCCCAGTGGCCAGATACTGTACTGCAAAGATATGGTACCTGTGCATAAACATACTTAACTAATTTTGGAGGGGGTATTTTGAAATGTACTGTAGTGTGTACATGCATCCCTAATTTAGGACTACTTTGAGAAAACACACAAAGGCATATTGTTTGCGCTTGCATGCGTACAGTAAAAAGACTGGGTTCTTGGTGAATTGCTTGGTGTGTGTGGTGTTATGTTTAGGCTAAATCGTTGCCCTCCACACACACGCACACTGATCAAAACCGTAAAACATAACAACTTTTATCTGTCAAAATGTCATCACTGTGGCATTCACTATTCTCTGGAGTCTGGACCCCGTAATAAACATGCCAACTACAACAGTAAAGCCAGCTCTTTGACAGAATGCACTGCAGCTGGACTCATAAAGGGCAGCTTTTACAACGTCGTTAACCTTTCCTGTTGCTGGTTCCTCTTCATAACACTCCATATTTGGGCTTGACTGCTGAAGGGCTAACTGGCTCGGGTTTGCATGGCAGGGTATTTTAGAACCGGCATAAATCACGTTCAGAAGTATGTTCCTGTGGTGCCTCTCGGGCAGTTTGTAACCATGTCAACAGACAGGAAAAAAAAAAAAACAGCATCAGCTCACTGGGCTGACGCTAAAACACAATAAGTGAACGGGTTCGAGGGCGTAGACTCCCCTGCTACTGACGACCTCGCCCTATCACACCTTAGCCTCACACCAGAGCAGCTGTGAATAACACAGTGCTTGGACCCGTGCCAGCAAGCGCTTGGCACTGAAGGAAATCCTGCCTCTCCTCTGTTACTAGCATCAGTCTTTCACTTTCTCTGCCCTGGCTATTTGCCAACACACGCTCGCACTCGCGCACACACACACACACACACACACACACAAACAGCCGTTGTCTCTCACTGCTGCCAGTCGATGGAGAGACTTAATTACAAAAAGAATAAGCATTGTTCTTGCCGACTTGTTCATTTTAGTGGCACTGCACTGCACCGTGGGCGGCAGGGTCGTTCTAGTGGTCTGGGTGTTTCCACTATGAACAGAAAGGTTGTGGATTCAAGCCCAGGAGTTGGCTGACCTGTATGCATCCGTAAGTGAGTTGCATCACCCCTATCTACTTCTTGCAATTGTGTTTACAAGCTAAATTACCTACGCGTAGTGTCTAAGATTTAAGAGACTCATAAAGCAGAGCCAGTTCTCAAATATAGTAGGTGTCAGTCCCTCGGTTGAGCCTCGACAATACTAGTCAATGGGCCCCCTAGTCTCTTCTCACAGCGTGTACTTAATAATAAAATACACACTGCCTCTTTGTAAACGTCACACCAGCGTCACTGTGCTACACCGGTTGTTCCACCCGAATGACTCAAACTGAGTCGCCTCTCCGTTACTGCGGGGGAATGCAAACAACAGGAGAGATGGACCGAAGAGTAGAGGGAGGAACAGGCAGAGGATGTCGTGCGCGTGTGTGTGTGGGGTCAGGACTGAGGACGGCGGTAGAATAGATCACAGCTGAACTGAAGGGAGGTTGTCGGTACGAAGGGCCAGCGTGGGGGCGTACACACACACACACACACGTGACAGTATGTAAACACTGAGAAAGGCCTTCTGCTACTGCACTACACACCAGAGATGCGTGGATGTGTTTACTAGGGATGCGTGGATGTGTGTGTGTCGCGCACACACACACACACAACTTTTGCTGTCACAGCGGCGGTGGGGGCACAATGAATGCTCTCTTGTAACAGTCTGGCTCTGAATCAACACTAAAGCACTAATCTCACCATTATAGTCTTATTAATCTTCATGATACCGCTCGATCTGATAAGATTCCACGGGTCACCGCATTTCATTTAAAGCCTCGGTAAACCCAGACAGGCGTTTTAAATTAATCTGGTTTAATTAATCCGAACTCAGTCCACTCCATTGTGTGTGATCTTGCGCGGTCTTTAAACCACGTTGCCGTTAGGCTACGGTACAACGTTGTATCGCAGCAATGCGTTAAGAAGGCAGTGCGCTGTGATGAGCCCGGCAGTACAGCACTCTGTGTCTAATTACATGACTCCCAGGCCTATCGGGTACTGTTGCCGGCGGCGCTCGCTTACAGAACAGCGTAGGTGAAACCTTACGCCTCCTCAGCGAGAGTGCTTAGCTATTCTCCCCCCCTCCGGCAGCACCGCGGGGCCTGCCGGGTTCGGGGGCCCACCTCCGGCTCTCTCCGGCATCCTCTTTCTAGCCCGGACCTTCGTGATGACCCCAGTGACAAAAGCAACTGGTACAGTATACCTTTTGCTCGGCCTATGGTGGTAAAGGTATAAAAGTATACCCCAGCGTGCTGTTTACATTTTGAAACACAACCTGGGGTTGTGCATGGGGAGGGGTAGATGGGTAGAAAGGAGTGTACACTTTAGTAGTGTTGTAGGAGCAGTGGTAGAGACGGACGCTGTCGTTTGAGTAATGCTGGACACACGTTGAGGAGCGTACCTTTAACAATGCACGAGGCTTTGAGCGATTTCAGGCAGCGACCTTTAAAGCAATGTCTTGCACTTACACGTCTTAAAAGGCAGGGTATGTCGTTCTTGAGAACGCCTGCTAACTTCGAGCTCCAATCAAAACAAACTCCCTCGCATTGTGAAGCCAAACGGAATTGCTGTTATGAGCGGTGTTAGTTTTTGTTCCTATTTACGGAGCCATGGCTGTGTAGAAGTACTAGAAAGTCGTTTTCAGCACACACAGAACAGTAAGCTAGCAAAATGCGAGGAGATATTTTGTGAATTTGACCACAAAAAAAGTGTATTATCTTACAAATTAGCTTGCAATAGCTGACTTTACATTTAAGGTGGCTATTCCTTCAATATTTTTCAGGCAAAAGGACTCTCTTACCGTACCGATACCTCTACTGCAAAAAAACGAGGTTGGCTATTACTTTATGTGTTATTAATCAGGGCCATCCAGACTGGCTGCAATGCACAGGACACACGTGCTGAGAAAAGGAATGAATGGAAGGCCTAACGGGGACATCACATGGTGATAAAGTGTTTCTAGCATATGGCGGCCGTGGATGAGTAAAGCATTGTGAGGCTCCCTGCAACATGGGGGTTCAACTGAACAGATCTGGTGTCTAATAAAACACTAGCACTGAATGATGCAGGTGGGAGAATTTGGGGGGGGGGCAGTTCGGGGGTCAAACACGAAGAAAGATAGTCAGCGTTCGAGAGATCATAATGTATCCACAGCGATGCGCTATGGCATATCGCTCTCAAGCGCATGCTGACAGCGCTATCGTGTCTGTTGACTCGCTAGCTTTTCACTTGTTGTCTCAGTTAACAGATCTGAAGGCCGGCGGTGTCTCCAGGACAATATGGTGCACTTGTCACGTAACCGTGGCAACACCTCGCCGAGCTTGTGGAAATGCATACCCGACCGGATGCCATGGTTGGGCTTAAACTTAATTTTGGGAGGACATTATTGGCTTTCCCGTTTGAAAATGCACTTTGACGGTAGCTACGGCAAAGTGGCCACTTTTCTACAGCAGTTCGACACTTACAAGATATCAGAATGATAACTAAGTAGTTACAATTTGTTATTACCAGAGCCATGGAAAGAAGAGAGTTACGCCATCTCCGTTCACTCCAATGGACCGTTTTTTCACAGCAGTGGCGAATCGTGAAGCCTCAAGTTAGTTCTGGGAAATTAGCCTAAATACAGAAAGTACCCTATAAATGTTATATTAAATGTAAATCAGTGCATTTATTGACTACTAATTACCAAAAAATTAAGTAATATATCTGTGTGTGTGTGTGTGTGTGTGTGTGTGTGTGTGTGTGTGTGTATATATACCGTATTTCCTCAAATAAAGACCGGGGTTCAATTACAAACCGGGCCTCAGATTATGGCCGGGGGCATTGCCGACA
>JAODTR010046846.1:0-18763 GCA_025399935.1 Amblyopsis rosae | reverse complement strand
AGAGAGAGAGAGAGAGAGAGAGAGAGAGAGAGAGAGAGAGAGAGAGAGAGAGAGAGAGAGAGAGAGAGAGAGTGTAAATTTCTGTGTGTGTGTGTGTGTGTGTGTGTGTGTGTGTGTGTGTAAGGGGTGTTTTGCACAGCAACTACAAAAAACAAGTGGTAAAACTAAGGAATGTGAGTGCAGACAATTTCTGCAGGGGCAGAAAACTTCACTCTCGAGTGCTTTGAGAGAGAAGAGGGGAGGGAGAAAGGGAGCTGTAGATGGACTAGTGGACAAGGAAGGCACATCGTAAGCAGACGGCGCTCAACCTTGTAGCCTTGGTTACAGTCTGCGGTTGAAGATATTCAACGGCGGTTACGATCATCAGCATCAGTGAAGCTGCCGTCGACAGTAGCAGGGCTGTCCGGAACGGAACACAATCATTGTTATCGGCTTTGCTGTCGTAGTTGCTGCGTTCGATATTGTCATTGTCCAAAATCGGACATTGTCGTGCGTCCCATACGAGAGGTGTAGGGGCATCGCCGTGCAACACAGCACGCCGGAAACATGCACCCAAGCAGCATTACGTGAAACAAAATAAGGACGTAAAACATTCGAGAGAAAAAAAAAAAAAAAGCACAAGAAAAGTAACCACATTTGGTATTTACAAAAAGGTCGGCCATTACTAAAGTGGCCTGTTTGGCATGGAATCGATTTTGTCCGGAACTATACGTTTATGAGGCAGCTGCAAAGAGGATTCTCTTTCAGTCTTCAATCATGTCCTAGTGTTCCCAGGACTGAGAATAACCGACAAAGCTTGTTTGGAAACAACTGCGAAACAGCAAAAAAAAAAAAAACAAAAAAAAAACAACTGGCAGTTAAAAAAATCTGATGGCCGTTCTGTGAAATGTGTAGCGCACTGTATTCTCTGAAGTAAAAGAAAAAAGAAAAGAGAAATACACAGACAAACTAGAACTATCTAATAGAAAATTAGACATGCTTTAGAAAAAAATCTAGAAAAATATTTTTCTATGGGAAAAAAAAAAGAAAAGAAAAAAAGAAAAATACATTCCCTTGTCAGGACCCTTTTTTTGCATCTAATTGGGCGCGTTCGAACCCAAGCAGACACATTTTCTACACAGCCAAGTCCGTAGCGGCACCTCCATCACTAGCACCAATGCTGACGGGTAGAGGATCCACCGCGCTAACACTGTCCTGGGTTTTGGCCAATGGCTGCTTTTCATTGCGCTGTCCGGCACTCTTATTGGCCGAATGGGAAACGCTTGTAATGTCCCCGTCATTGGCCTGGATCTTGGAGAGGGCGTTGATCACTGCTCCTGGGTGGGTTTTCATGTGCCCCTGTTGATGTGGGGGAAGGAGGAGGAACAGTTAGTTTGGTTATCATTTATAAGGTTGAATAGTTATATAAAATAAGTTAGAATTTACTTGTTTCCTAGCACAATATCGGTAGTTACAAATGGAATACACACACACACACACTATTTACTATAGTGTTGTTAAGAATAACAATTTTAATAAAATAAAAAAAACTCAACAGGGAATACAGTATTGCACCACTTGCCTTAAGCCCACTGCGGCTGGCGTAGGCCTTCCCACACTGGGAGCAACAGTAAGGTTTTTCAGGTCGGGGAAGCTGGGCGGGCGGTGCAGGTACTGGCTTTGGGGGCGGAGGGAGAGGGAGGGATGTGGTGTCCTCCCGAGGCACTTCTGCTGTGGCGTCGCCGTGCTGCGCGGGGGTCTGCACCATGGTCAGCACCGCCGCGAGTTCTTGAGTCGATGTGCCTCCGCCAATACCTTCCTTCCTGGCTGCGGTTCTGTTGGGCCGTGGGGCCAGGGGCACGCCTCCGGCTATGCAGACCGCCGCCGGACTGTTTGGGGGCATAAGTGCGAGCAGCTGGGGCTTCGGGGTCAGTTCGGCAACGGGTGCTAGCTCGCCGTTAGCTGTAGCGTGAGCACTGGGTATGAGCTCATTGTTAGTGCTAGTGTGGGCACCAGGAGCTATCTTGCCATTAGAGCTAGCATGAGCACTAGGGGCTAGCTCACCGTTAGCGCTAGCTTGAGTACCAGGGGCTAGCTCGCCATTAGCAATAGCGCAAGCACCGGGGGCTAGCTCGCCGTTAGCACTAGCTACAGTACCGAGGGCTAGCTCATCGTTAGCACTAGCAAAAGTGCCGGGAACTAGCTGGCCGTTAGCAATAACACAAGCACCGAGGGCTAGCTCACTGTTAGCGCTAGCACAATCACCAGGAGCTAGCTCGCTGTTAGCACTGGCGCAGCCTTCCACAGGCAGGGATCCTTCGCCTCTAGCTGCCACCGCAGGCCTGGACACGCACAGGGACAGAGGCACGTCTTCATCTGCCCCCCCGCCGGATAAATGCAAGCCGGCTGCCGGGGGATCAGCCTGGGTCCCCGCCTCCCCCACCTCCTCAGGGTACGCGTCGCCGTTCACAGGGCTGTCGTCTGCTGGACGGGACAGGGGGTCCCCGGCTCCCGCCAAGGGGGTAATGTAGGTCAGGGTCGGGCTAATCCTTGGAGGAGGTGCCTCGGACTCCTCCACCTTCACAGACACCGGAGCCGCGGCCGGGGGCTGTTTGTGGGCGGGGCGCAGGTCAAGGGTGAGCGTGGACCCGCTGCTCACGGTCAGGGCCAGCGGGACCAGCTGCTGGGGCTTGAGGGCGGAGCTCCCGACGCCGGCCGTCCCCGTTTCCACGGCATCGCCCTCCTCCCCCTCCTCCTCCGGGGGGATCTGGCCGCCCAGGTGCAGGCGTATGTGGTGCTGCAGCACCAGGGCGTTGGTGAACTTGCGCGGGCACAGTGGGCAGGAGTTCTGCTGGGCGCGGGCGTTGGCGGGGCGGGCGCGGTGCGTGGCCAGGTGGGCCCGCAGGCTCCCCTTGGTGGAGAAGGAGCGGCCGCACAGCTTGCAGGGGAACGGCCGCTCGCCGCCCAGGTGGGTGGCCTGGTGCAGCCGCAGGGCCCGCGGGCAGCTGAGCACGCGCAGGCACACGCCGCACTGGTTGGCGGCCAGCAGAGGGCTTCCGTCGGTGGACGCGACCCCGCCGGCCAGCCCCGGGAGAGGCAGGGTGCTGGAGCTGAGGCCCAGCGCGGCCAGCATCTCCCTGCGGTAGGCGCCGGTGAGGTCGTACGCGTCGCCGCCGCTGACCCCGTTGGCGGAGGCCTCGCCCGCCGGGCCGTGAGACGAGGCCGAGGAGGAGGTGGACGGGGACGGGGAGGCCCCCGTGCCCCCTCCCTTCTCCAGCTTCTGCACCAGCCGCTGCAGCTTGGACGTGTCCGACGTCTGGGAGGAGGAAGGGGAGGAGGAGGGCAGGGCCGGCGGGGAGGACGTCGGGGGCTTGGGGAATGGCGGGAAGGGGAAGGAGAGAGCGTGGGGGGAGCCCCCTCCCAGATGGGCGGAGCCCCCGCGCAGGAGCGCCAGGTGGTGGGGCGAGGCCCCGCCCGGGAACAGGATCTTGGGGAGGTGCGCCAGCTGGGCGTAGGGGGAGTGGAGGGCGGCGTGGGGGGGCGTGTTCTCGTCGAAGCGGTGCTGCTTGGCCCCCTTGAAGGAGGACGAGGAGGTAGAGGTGGAGGTGGCGGAGGGGGAGGAGGAGGAGGAGGAGGAGGAGGGGGGCAGCACGCCGCCGCCGGAGACCCGGTTCAGCTGCAGGAGGGAGTGCGCGGTGGAGAGCAGCGCCATGTCCATGGAGGGCGGCAGGGGCATGGAGGAGGCGCAGGGGCGGCCGGAGAGGAAGCCCATAGCGACGGCCTCCGCCATCCCCGGGGCGGCCACGCCCTTCGCCCCTCCAAACGGCTCCTCCTCCTCCGCCCAGCGCCTCTTCCTCCGGCGCTGAGCGGAGGAGGAGGCCGGCGCCGCCGCCGAGCCGGGGGCGGAGCTAGGGGCGGAGCGGTCGGGCGGCGGCCCCGGCTCGCAGAGCGCCGGCGGCAGCAGTGACAGCGACAGCTCTGGGTTTTGCTCGCGGTGCCGTAGGAAGTGGGCCTTGAGGTTCCCCCTGGTGGTGAAGCGGCTGAGGCACACGGGGCACTGGTACGGACGCTCGCCCGTGTGCGAGCGCAGGTGGATCTGCAGGGACGAGTCGCTGCTCAGAACCTTCCCGCAGAAGCGGCAGGCATGCTGGGTGCGCCCCGATGACGACGAGGGCTGGAGGAGCTCCTGGGAGTGGCCGCTGGTGCCGGGGAGGTGGTGAGAAGACCACGAAGAGGAGGAGGAGGATGAAGCGGAGGAGGCCGACGACGACGGGTGAGGAGGCGGGGGCGGCGGAGGAGGCACGGGGAAGCGCGCGGCGTCGCCATGGCCGTAGGGGGAGGTGTTGGGGGACTTCTCGTGGAGGTAGCGTGGCGGCAGGCCCAGCGACAGCGAGAGGGGGTGCAGGGAGGCCACGGAGGAGGCGATGGTGGTGACCGGGGCGCGGCTGTTGTCGGCGAGGCCCGGTTTGGACTCGTGCGTCTGGGGGAACAGGGAGGACGGCAGCCCCGCCAGGAACATGGAGGTGGAGGAGATGGAGACAGAGGGGTCGGGCGGCGACGGGGAGCCGGCCGACAGGTGCCCGTCCTGGGGGAAGAAGAGGGCAGCGCCCCCCAGGCGGAGCACGTGCCGGCATATCTCCTCTGTCATCTGCATCTGGTGGATCTGTCGCTGCTGTAGCACCCGCAGCTCCTCCAGGAGCACCGCCAACGTGGGGGGCACCCCCAGCGGGCCCTGCTCTCCCTGGGGGCTGGACGCACCACCACCCCTGAGCCGCTGGGAGAAGGAGGAGGAGAAGGAGGAGGTGGTGCTGGTGGTGGTGGTGGCCGAGGTGCCCATCTGTGGGGAGGTGGCGCTGGAGTGGGAGCGGGCCTGATGGCGAGGGGCCGAGGTCTGGCCCGGTGGCGGCTGGGGAGGGGGTCCGGGGGCCTGGGGCGTCGGCGGAGAGTGGGTCTGGGAGGAGAGGGAGGGGTGTGGGAAGTCCGGCGAGAGTGAGGAGTGCGTGTTGGGCAGCGAGGTGGCAGCGTACGGGGCGGTGTGGCCGGCGGCCCAGTGGGGGGGCGGCGAGCTCTCGCTGGGCAGGGAGGGAGCGTGGAGACCCCTAGGGGACGGGCGGGGCGCCAGCGGGGGAGCCCCGCAGTCCTGCAGGGAGGCGGGGGAGGGGGACGAGGAGGAGGAGGAGGAGCCTGGCGATGTCAGCTCGGAGCCCAGTGACGTGGACGGAGACTTCACGCCCGCCTGGTCGTCTGGGAGACAGGAGGAGAGAGAGAGAGAGGGGGGGATTTCAGTCGACATAACACAGACCTTGTTTGGGGGTTACCTTCAACACAACATTGACCCGAGGTGCGTTCAAAATTGGCGAGCGTTCATGGCGAACACGTTTGCTTTAAACGTTTTGTGTAAACATTCCAAATGTATAAGATTTAATCTGTCACCCTTCATCCAGCGTTCACCGACAACTACCTCCGCACCGTTTGCTTGTGTTCGTGGCATCCTCAAAGCAAGCGCAAAACTGTTGGAATATGTTTGCAAATGTTCAAAACGTTTTCCCATTTTGAAGGCACCATATGGTTTGGGGGGTTACCTTTGACACAACATTGACCTGAGGTACGTTCAAACTTGGCGAGCGTTCATGGCAAACGCGTTTGCCAACTGTTTGAATACGTTTGCGAATGTTCAAAACATTTTCCCAATTTTGAAGGCACCATATGGTTTGGGGGTTACCTTGATTTGACACAACAGTGACCTGGCTTGAACTTGTTTCCCTAAAAGTATCGTGCATAAGTATCGCAGCATAAGAACACCCTATACAGCGTCACTTTTAAAAGCCCAGCACAGAAACCGCGTGTTGATACCTCAATCTGCAGTCTCCAAAGCTAAGCACACAAATAATAATCCTTACAGACCACCTTGCTGCTATGACAACACATTTTAGGGGACAATAGTCATCACCAAGACAACACATAACCCCTCTTAACTGCCCCCTCCACCCCCATCCCTCTCAAAGTTACGTCTTTCATCTCTTCATTCACCCTTCCCCCTTGCGTCACGCGAGAGGTCAGAGGTCAAGCCACACCAAGGGTTCTGCGCACTGTCCGGACAATCCTATTGGTCAACTCATCTGACCTCTGCAGCTCAGGGGTCAAATTCTTTCAGAATCTTGAGCACAGAGCGCCTCAGAGTTGAAAGAAACAAAAAAAAAAAAAAAAAAGAGAGGTAGGGGGTTGGAAGGGTATAGCTACAATAGAGAGACAAGCTAACTATTCCCTCCTGGAGGGGTATAGTGGGTGAATGAATGACTGTACCTCACTGAAGACAATTCCTGTACGCTCCTTTTCCTTTTCTAAGGGGGTTGTGCAGAAAATAATTTGCCATCCCAACTCCCACTTTGGCATATGAAAGTCCTACCTGCCGGCTCTATACAGGACCCCCCTCCACCATTTACCCTCCCCACCTAGTATCTGAACCCCCAACTGAGTAGGAGTATACAGTCAATAGGACTGCAGTGAGAGAGAGAGAGAGAGAGAGAGAGAGAGACTGGGGTTATATGGGAAGAAGCTGGAGGGAAGGGGAAGGGGGGGGGGGGGGGGGGAGTTGTAAGAAACGGGGGGTTGAGGGCAATAGAAGGGTAGGAGATTAATCTTCATGAAAAACACTGCTCTCCCTTCCCCCCTACCCACCCACCGTATTGTTAACACATAAAGACAGAGGGCACTATACCAACGCACCGACGTCCACCAGTCAGCGCTGAGCAGCCTGTTGGTTTCCGAGATTAGAAGACAAACAGCGCAGGAAAATGGCCACAGATGTTGTGTGTGTGCGCGCTTTTTAATCCTGCCCTATTATATTCATTATATGCACTAACTCTATTGGCACCTATGCAAATAGGTGATAAGTGCTGCGGGCTTCTGCAGGGGACCATTACAGTATGCGGGGAGGATGGACTATAATGGAGTTGACCAACGTAAAAACAAAAAAAAAATCACACAAACAAAACTTTCCTGTCTATTCAGTCAGGTGTGTTAAAGTGGTTTAATTTGGATGCAACCCGTTAATCTAAATAAAACACCGTCATGGTTCTAGAAAGGCCAAGATAATGCGATATTTTCTTAGATCGCTTTAATTAATTGAGTCATATGCAACCACATAGGCCTGATTAAATTGTGTAAACATCGCGGATGGATAATCGGAAGCATAGGCTATAGGTAACCCCCACAATGAACTGATAAGCATCAAGCCGTAAAATGGGCCGTAGACACGCTAGAACTACTATCTAACAATCACATTTAAGTAGGCTACAAAGGGGTGAAAAAACCAAGGGCAGTAGCCTACAAGTAAACTATCTTTTTTGTAAATCTCACCATGAGGTAGAAACTTGCCCCCTGTATCCGCGTTAACAAGCTGCTGCGGTCGTTTCTGCTTCCGGCGTGACATGATTCACGAGGAGAGAGCCGAAGAGGGGGGCATCGGTTGAATAAATGCCACTGGGCACTTTGCTATACTAACACCATCCAACACTCAAGAGTCCACCAAAAACCCTAGGTTCTGGTCTAATACCGTTTTTTTTTTTAAAGCAACAATTTAAAATGTAAAAGCGCTGTTCCTTTCATGCAGGGAACTCGGCAAAAAGTTGCAGGTATGGAAAATCCTTAGGTCCGCACCGTGTCATCCGAAACTGCGGTCGGGTAAGTGTGCGTGTGTGTGGCTCTTTTCTGAAGTCTATTCTCCCCCAAAAACTTGTCCAATTTGCGCCCCTCCTCTCCTACTGCTTCCTTACATGCACTTACACACACACACACACACACACACACACACACACACACACACACACACAAATCACACACACACACACGCACGCGCACACACACCCCAACACACACACACACACACACACACACACATACACAACCACTCCTTGTTCTTGAATTATATTTGCATTTCAATGGCGTGTAACACACAAGCACTCTTGGTTTGCCTTTCTCTCTTTTTTTCCGTCGCTTATTTTTCTTTACACTGCTCGCACAGCGACTATAGGCTATAAACTTTCAATAAAATTATGGCGTGTGTCAGTTGAAAGCTAAAATAACGACAGAAAAGTATCAACTACAAATTATTATGTTCTTGTTCTTGCAAGTGCATGTTAAAATGCCCAAATGAATAGTGTTGGTGTAATGCAATCCGTGTTGAAAAGGTAATCCATCAAACAGGTGATGCAAAGTTAAGGAATTCAACAACAAAAAACTAAAGTATGCCTATCCATTCACCGCATATGCCTTATTTGGCCTAACGTGCATAATGGAAACGCGCGGTTAGGCTATTTTTAACCAGCATTATATGAACCAATTGGTCGGAGATAGACTACTACGTCCAACTTCGAATAATCAGACGTCGTATGGTGCGAGATGCAGCATGAATTATGTTTACCCTTTTGATTTTTGATAGGGCTAATTATCGTCAGACTGTTCAGGGGCCACTCAGCCATATGCGCGCATGTAGCCCATTTCATGTATTATCAACGCTCCCATGCACCCCACCCTCCTCCACACCACCACCACCATCTTTACACTGGAGCTCTATTTAAAAGGCAGAGAATAGAGGGGAATCTGCGACAATGGCGTGCTGGACACAGTTGAGTGAGCATCTCCCCTCACTGGCTATGAACCCCCGGATCCGCTGGTGCATAGCACAATGGTCCTCTTTCACCCCCCGCCTATACTCCTGTACCACGTGGAGAAATGGATAAAAGCAAGAGAAAGGGGGAGAGAGAATCGGGGGAAAGACCATATTTAAGTAGGTGTCTCACATTATCTGCCCACTCAAAGCCCTACATAAGAAAACAAGGGCCGTTATTTTATTCGAAGAGAATAAACCTGCCGTAGGCGGTTTAGGGCTATAATCTGTACAAAATAAGAAAACCCATCTCAAATCAACGCAATTTCAGGAAATAACAAATGCTGATTTTGAGTTAAAGTTTAAAATCATCACGTCTTCAAAGTTTAGACTTTTCCCAAAGTCATTATAATGTCTGCTATTTCATCGTGACTGACTAATTATCATTAATTATTCAAATGAAATGAACCAATTAGATTACGGTACGGTACCGTAGTGCAAGGACTGACTGTCTGCCATAAATCACCAGCTGTCACCTTTTTATGGCAGTTCGTTTATCGTAATACTTTTTTAAGTAAGTGTTTCAAGTTTAAGGGTAAGTTGAATAGCTAAACTATCTTGAAATGTAAAATATTGTACTTTTTATTATTATGACCTTTACGTTTTCAGTATCTACTGTACGGTACGGTACTGGTATAACAGCTAACTTAATGTTAGCTAACTTTAATTTTGGCTAACCAACGTTATGTTGTAGCTATCAGGTAAGTACCGGTAATGACATGTTGTAACTTATTTTACATATATAATTGTATTCATTGTGGGATGAGCCTTATTTAATTGCAGATATATATGATAGGTGAAGGGAAATGTGTGTAGTTTTTTGTATTGCAAAAATTGTACAATACTTTAATGTACAGGACAAGATCATTTACATTGTGGCAGAACAAACAGTGATACATGCCAATGAGATTGAGTACAGTATGGTAGGCAAATACCTACAAAAATGTAATTTTACAACCTACTACTTTACAATAACTATAGTTAACAAATAATAGTAACAATTGTCATTGATAGTACTAGTCAATTGTGTCAAGTCAAGTGAATATCCCACTCCATAAACCATCATATAATTATAAGGACACAACTTTACCGCAGGAATAACTATTTGGGGCTTCATTTAATATCCATATATTCCAACATCTCTTCAACAGTCTCAGCTTCACCTTAACTTCTGTGATTCTCCAACCACCCCAGAGCCATGTCCCTCTGTGACGACAAGCTCCTCTGCAACTACCCCAAGTGCCGGGCCAAGTTGTCAGGCTTCGCATGGGTCACGGCCTGCTCGCACGCGTTCTGCGACCAGCACGGCTCCGGCGAGTTCAGTCGCTCCCCGGCCATCTGCCCCGCCTGTTCCTCCGCCCTCTCCGGCAAGCTGGATATCATGCGCTCCGAGCTGGCGCCCTCCGAGGAGTACAAAGCCATGGTGCTGGCGGGCCTCCGGCCGGAGATAGTGTTGGACATCAGCGCCCGGGCTCTGGCCTTCTGGAGCTACCAGGCAAGTGGGCTTTAATGAATAACACCCACCTCCCTTTGGTAGCATTACATCAGTCTGCAAGGTGAAAAAATTATTCATTCAATTAACACAGTGCATTGAAAATGAGAGAGAGAGAGAGAGAGAGAGAGAGAGAGAGAGAGAGAGAGAGAGAGAGAGAGAGAGAGCGAGAGAGACCTTACCCACGGCAGAGTGATAGTGGGATAGGGCTTCTACCAGCCAGAAGCTTGCTCCTGGCAACACATCTCCACATGCTCTGCCCTTAGGCTGCCCCCAAGACACCTGTGACACAACACTGGAAGTGTTGTTGTAATGTAGTCAAGACTCTTCCATCCGTTTAGGGAGGAGGAGGGGTAGAAAATGTGTGTGAGCCTTGGGAGAGGGGAGGGGCAGCAGAGAGGAATCTCACTTTATTATTAAGCGCTTGATTATATATTTATTATTTATTTAGGCCATCAGGGATTTAGGGATTAGGGATGATTTAATGATATTCACGTGGTAGTAGTCATGGTGACATTTTGCTGTAAGTAATTCTTCTAATAGAATATTGGTGGCTTACAATCGCTGGTGGTATGACCTGTCCAACTGTTGACAAATGTACTACATGTAAGTTGCTTTGGATAAAAGCGTCTGCCAAATGCCGTAAACACCTAACCCTATACTGCTCCTGGTGGTTGGGTGGTGCCTTGCATGGCTGACACCACCATTAGTCTATGAATGTGGTTTTGCATGGATGATTTCAGCCCACAATGGTAATTCTATTCAGACACAGCTGTAGACCGCCATGTGAGATCAACTGTGGAAACACAATTATGCCTGACAAACATAGCGAGAAATGCACCAGTTAATTCTGGGCCAAAGCCGATGTTTAAAGTGTAACTGCACCATAAAATGTGTTCTTTTTTATTTGTTTTAGCTGTAAACAAAGTAATATGATTGCTCTGTGATGAGACACAATGCTGGTGTTAGTATTGACAAAATTCCCGTTGTTATAAAAATCATCATTTTATGGGGTGAAAACAGACCTCCACGTCATATCCGTTAAAAATCACCCCAGGACCTGGCTGGTTTTCATCAGTACACTTAGTACGCTCATATGTCATCAAATTAAAATGTTAACGTTAATGTTAATTTAGTCCCCCTCTCAGCCCCTCAACGCATTTATCAAAGGAGTAGTGGGTGGAGTCAGGGTCAGAGCTGGGGTGCAGGTACACTTTAAAGGTGGAGTCAGGCTCAGAGCTGGGGTGCAGGTACACTTTAAAGGTGGAGTCAGGCTCAGAGCTGGGGTGCAGCTACACTTTCAAATAACAATGTGGTTATCTGATGCTGATACCAATGGTGGTGAAATACGAGCACCACCCACATAATATAATATATGAACATCTCATTTGCCGATTTGCCAATGGCAGTCGGCAAATGAATATCGCCCGATACCGATGTACGACTGATATATCAGCGCATGCCTACGGACAAGCCGACGTCCCGTGGTCCTCGTGTACACACTTGAGATCAAACATTATTATGCCTGACAAACCCATGGTCCTCATGGTCCTCATGTACACAGATCTACCAGGAGCGCTTGTACCAGGAGTACAGCTTGTCTCGGGCCGAGTCCCAGGTCAAACAGATGGAGAAGATGTTGACCCAGCAGAATCAGAGTCGGGAAATAGAGCTCACGTCCATGCGCGGCGAGATCGCCTCGATGAAGAAGGTATGCTGTAGTTCCTACATACACACAATAATATAAGCATTAGTATTGTAGCAAACAAATATTTCCAATATATTTCTATAGTGGAGCAATTGCATCCATCGCACTCCCCGTGTGTGTAATTCATGACTTTCTACCACTAGATGTCACACTAAGGCCCTTTTCCATTGCATGTGAAGGCTCGGCTCTTCTCGGCACGGTCAGTCCAGCGTGGTTTAACATTGCTTTTCCATTTCAGCTTCCGCTTGAAGGTGTGTCTTTAAGTAGTGCCCTCTATTACGCACTTAGGCTATTTTATTCTTGCACTGTCCCAACAGTGGCAGTGATTTGTCAACATGGATTTTCAGGCTGTTTGGCTATATTTTACACATTATAGTAGGCCTATGGCGAAAACACTCTATCAGACATGGATTATTTAAACATAGATCTTTAAATTTTCTTTTAATAGACGTGTAATATGTCTGGGAAATATTAATACATATGCCGTATTGAGCGTGTCAGCAATTTCTACAGCTTATGCAAAAGATAAGAGTGCCGAAAATAGCGACCATTAGCCTATATAACATTGTCCAATACACAAACAGCTTCATACGCATAACGTTGTGTAATAAATAGGTTAGCGTAAGATAAAATAGCCCATATGTTTCTCTATGCCTTGAACAAAGTTCACTCTCCACAGGAGTGAGTTCCTGGTTGGTCTCACAACACTCCATTCATTGTGAGTAGGCTACCCGTGCGATCGTCAAAAAAAGAAAACAAAGAAAAAAACTTAAGAGAAACACAGGAAGTAGGCGCTACTCGGTAAAGTTGATAGTAGAAACGCGAATCGGCGTGTGACCAGTGGAAAAGCCCCATAAGCCACCACCATCTCTGTCACACACACATGGATGGATTACAACACACACACACACACACACACAGAGAGAGTGACCCCATTATACCTGTCTTTACTTAGTTTAAGATATTGTATCTAGAACCCCTTTTAAAAGACGTAGGTAGTGGTTAGACATCTCGCTCAAGGGTGCTTTCAGGCAGGCTTGGCCTGTTGCGGTCGAACCCACAACCTTTTGCGGTAGAAGTCCGCCACAGTGTCTCCTCAGGTGCGTTCAAATTTGGCAAACGTTCATGGCGAACCCACTTTCTCATAACTTAGTTAGGCCGTTGTATGTAAACATTACAAATTAGATTTAAATTGCCCGTAGTGTAACGTCCACGCGTGTTTGTCGAGAACTACCTCCTGAGACCGTTTGAGCGAGTAACTCGGGGCAAAACAGTTTGCAAACATTTGCCAACCTGCAAACCTGAACGCACCCCTGCCTGAGTGCGTTCAGGTGCTGGAGGAGTACAAGAGGAAGTACAGCGAGGCGTCCGAGCGCCTGATGGAGAGGAACAGGCAATACCAGAAGCTGCAGGGACTCTACGACTCCCTGAGGCTCCGCAACATGGTGGTGGGCGCAAGTGAGAGAGAGACACCGCTCAGAGAGGGACACCGCGACTACCATGTCGGTAAGTCTCACTGGTCTGCCACTGGTTACATAAAACCACCTTGCTTTCCTTTGAAAGGTATAGCATTAATAAAATGTCTCCTTAGCTGACATGTACGTTTTTTTCTTTTCAACAGACAAGCATTAAAACCTCTTGACTTTTAAGTTTCAAAGTTAAACTGAAAAAGCTATGAAGTAACCTAGAAGTAAAGATGGACCAAAACAGCTCAATTCTTTTTTATTTTATTTTTATTTTTTTTGGGCGCGAGATGCATCGAAGTCAGTGGAATCACGTCTTCACGCTAGCAGGCCAGTGGCACACGCCAAATGCACGAGAGCACAGAGCTGGCAATCCTGTAAGGCGTGAGGAAAATATTGTGTTGTTTGCCAAAGACAGAACACTGGAGTAATGGGCTGGTCACCTAGGCCAGGGGTTCCCAAACTTTTCCACGCCAAGGACCCCCAAATATTATTAGCTTCTTGCCCCTTGGCCCCCTTTTGCTAAATTTTTTTTAATTTTATTTTTTTAACCCTTTCCAATTTCCTTACTTTTATTTAATGCAATAACAAGTACTTTAATATTTCAAATATTTTATCATGTCATTGGATTCAACATTACTGTTTTATTTTTCTAAAGTTTTATATGCAATGTTTCAGCTGTGTTTAACAAAATTAATGATAGTTTTCCTGGCAGGCCATTAGAAAGGGGTATGGTAAATAAGATATGCTGTATATTTTTCTGAATTCCGTTTTATAATAACTGTCTCAAATCTTTTTCTTACACTGAAAAAAATTCTAAACACAGCCTAAGGCACACCCGTGCAACACTAATGCTGTCTGATCTGCATCTTGATGTGCCACACCTGTGAGGTGGACGTATTGTCTCGGCAAAGGAGAAGTGCTCACTATCACAGATTTAGACAGATTTATGAACAATATTTGAGAGACACAGGCCTTTTGTGTTCATAGAGAAGTAGATTAGATCTTTGAGTTCAGCTCGTGATGAATGGGGGCAAAAACATAAGTGTTGCGTTTATAATTTTGTTCAGTGTATGTAGAATAATTTTAAACTAGAAATAGAATTAAACTTGTTTTTGTTTTGTTCTCATAATTGTTTCAATTTGCTGAGGCCCACTGGCGGCCTCCAAGGGGATCGAAGCACCCACTTTGATAACCACTGGCTTAGGCAACAGTTTGCTTTACTTTTTAGTAAACCTGAACGGTAAAATAAAATACACAATGGAAATGTACAAGTGCCTGGTGCGGTAGAAAAACCTTATATGAACCACACTGAAAACGTTCAAATAAAACGTCACATTTCTACCTGTTTGGATAATTTCTCATATTAAATCAGACGTAAACAGAGTTTCGCCGGTCGGCCTCATGCTCTCTGTTGTCCCCCCCACCCCCAGGTGTGGTGCGTCCCGCCTCCCCCCGGGAAAGCCCCCGCTTCCTTGGCATAGGCCCGGAGGGCGACAGCCGCCTGTTCTCCTGCCTGGAGCCCGACAGATTGGAGACCTTCTTCCAATTCAACTCGCCTGCAGCCAGGGAAAGGGGCCGCCCTTACGTCAAAAAGCACTAAGCTCTCACACGTTGGTGTCATTAATACGCTGCTTAATGCGTTTGTTCTGTTCATCTGTAGCAGCGTTGAACAAGTTATGTTATTTATTAGAGGTCGGGAGCCCGTTGTAATGTAATGTGTGTCTTTAATAAAACATTTTTAAAAAGTTTTCAAAGACCATCCTCACATTACACTAGTGTGTGTATATATATATATATATATATATATATATATATATATACATATACATACATACTTTTTTTGTCTTTTCCAATTATATTGAGAGCTGGTCAGCTCATCTATAATGGTTTGAATATACAATATTTTTTACTTTATAGTTCACAATCACATCATTTAATGCTTAGATGGAAATGCTACGTCTTTCCAATTCTACTTTGTATGATAATTCATGAACCATGCAATGAGCAAACTGGAGGTTTTTAAAAAACATTTATATTATTTTGAATTCAGAGTCGTTAACTTAGAAAAGATGCTCCCTTCCCATTTCCCCAAATATCAAACGATACAAAGAAGAATTTACTTATAACTACAGTATATACAAACTGCTTTTGCAAAGACAACTTAAACGACTTATAGCTATATAGCTTCCCTACCTTAGTCAATATGCTGAGATTATAGCCGATATATTCAGTTTGATTGCATTATTTAATTGATCAATCCTATTGTATCTACGTTAAGGATGTTTAAAGGGTCTTAGACGAACGAGAGCCAACTTGCACTTACAAATCCTATGAAAACATACTATGATACCCGGCAACTCCACAACAGCCAGCGTGTGGATTTACTCTAAGGTAGGGAAGCTTTACAGTTAAGAGTTTCCTATTGTTCAACATTAGACATTTTCTATCAACAAAAACACATTTCAAAGAAAATGGATGCAGGTTGGATTCTTCATGCTCCTTGTTGGGTATTCAGACACCATTAACTGCTCCCATTTTAATGGGTCTTGTAGCTGACAGACGTAACTATTTGACTCTGAATGCCTTGTTTCTTGCCGTTGACAATGAGCAGCAGAGGTGAGTCCACTCGTATACTCCTGAAGTCGTATGACTGCAGGAAAGAGACAGAAGGAAAATTGGGTATTTGATTTACACGTTTTGAAACCAGATGACCATTAGCAGGCCAATAAGAAGGCTTAGAGAGAGAGTCAGCGATGCTGGAGAAGGATTGTTGCTATTTTAACTCAAAAACCCACCTTCCTTCAATACCATAGGGTGCTCCCTCAAAAGCCCCCCCGCCCCCGCAGCTAACATACCGTGAGGAAATATTTACTGAATATGACAGAAGGCGCATTAGTTTACAATCGCCAACTCCTTTAAGCGACAGCATCAAAAGTGGCCACATGCGTACTACAAATCTAGATTTCATTCACTCATTCATTCCATTTTTAGAGAACACATTTCATCTCCATGAACTCGAGGTGGAAAGAGGGAAAGAGTCTCTAATACTGACCTGATGTTTGTGTGTGATGCTGTGCCGCTTGACCTGGGGCTCGGGGATCACCACAGTGTCTCCTATCAGGGCTCCCCAGCTGTTGGCTGTGTTGTACACCATCACCAGCATGCACGTCTCCTCGCTGTCCACCATGCCGAACGTGCTACGGAAACAACAAAGTACGTACGTTCTTTTGTTGTGCAGTGCTTTTCACAGACGTGACTCGCAAAGTGATTTACATCAACCAGCAGGCTGGACAGCAATACAATGAATGCAGCATAGATAAAACACAGTATGCAGTATAAACAAACATGCAGTTAAAATACACCAGGACGACAACATAAAAACAAATATAGGGACACAACAAAGTATGCACCCCCAATTTCCACCGGGCGCGTCTCTTGTCGCGTTCCGGCTCCGTCACGGAGCTCTTTTCAATGCAAGTGAACCACCAAACCGTCTCAGGAGCGTCCCAGTAAGTGGGACTCTAACCTCCCCTCCCACAGATTACAGAGCGAGCCTTAGCAAGGGAGGCTAAAGCCCAGGGGCTCTAGCATCTGTCACTAGAGATGAGGTTTTAGAGAGTGAGGTTTACGTAGTTACAAGTTAGATACATTTTAGTTGTGTATAAAATGTGAACATCCAGTAAAAATACACCACATTAACATAAAAACGTAGGTGTGTAAGCTAAGAAGAAATAAGTTGGCCAAACGCCTGTTTAAACAAGTGTGTATTAAGATGCCGTTTGAAGAACTCGAGAGAAACAGCACACTTTAGCAGTGTGGGCAGAGCACTGAAGATGTTTTGTGCAAATGGCCTCAACAACAAGGCATTAAAACTCCACCGCGGTGTGATAACAATAACAAGCTTATTATATTTACAATACAGAGCAGAATACTCAGTAATAACATTGAAGTAAAATTAGGGGAATGGATGAAAGGAGGAATATTGCAAAAATTAAGACATTTAAACAAAACTAAAAAAAGAACAAGAATATAATATGTATGTATGTATAATAATGTACGTATATAATATAACGAATCAATTATTTCGTACAAAGGACAAGAACGACCCCACCAGGGCAAAAGATCTAGCCTATACTCACAAAGCCATGCGTCCCTCCGGGGCCAGGCTGAACACCACCTTGCCCAGGGCGGCTACGGCAGCATTGCGGCCCAGGGCGAGGGAGGACAAGGTGCGGGGCTCCAGGCCCCCGACGTGCCCCGACGTGGAGCGGTACTGTGGTGAGGAGCACGGCCCCAGGGAGGACGTGCTCAGGCTGGACAGCATCGTACGCAGCCGACGGGCCTTCACCTTCCCCTGGGGGTGGGAGGGGGAAGCACAGGTTAGAACATAGTGGGGGGCTGCGTCAAGAGAGATGAACAACGCTACCTCCTATTGGATATTAATGGAAGAGACTCAGAACATAAGAAATACTTTATTTGAATTTTATTTATTTATTTACTAATTATTATTAACTCTGGAGGGAAATAGTGTATATCAACTTCATCATCAATGGAAAGACAGACTTTGCTGCCACCTAATGGACATTGATGGAATAGACTTATTTGTACCAGAAAAATATTTGTGATGATTTATGATTATTTATAATTGTTAGTAGTACTGTTTATACATTATGTTGATGTACTCTGCTACTATCCTATATTAAAATCCTATCAAAAATTACATTACATTATGCTTCTGCCACCTCTAAGGATAGCTGAGATGTTTGGGAACCTCAGCAATAAGCTCCTATAGGCCCATACCTTGTTCTACAGCAGCAGAAAGCTCTCATACCTTGTTCTTCAGGAGGTCTGTGACGTTGTCCAGGTATTCCAGGATCTGCTTTTCTCTCTCGGGGGGCTCCTGCCACTCCGGGTCAAGGGCCGCTGCTCGGCTGTACCCGCCCAGCGCCGACCCGAACATCTCCTCGTACTGGAGCAGCGTGGCCCGGTTGAAGTGCAGCTCCGGGAAGGACGAGGCGCTTTTGTCAGCACTCTCCTGGGGGAGGGGGGAGAAAGGAGGGGGGGAGATGGTATGACGAAGCTAGAGCAGTGGTTCTAATACTGTGATTATCTGTAATAAAACGTGTTTAATAGTGTCTGTGGCTGTTTATATAGTGATTTATTAATGGTTGTTTATTAACGGTGGTCGTGGCTGTTTATAATTGTATATAAAAATATTCAAATAAACGTGTTTTTTGTATTGAGTTTTCTTTTGTATTAATTGTGTTTTAATCTTTAAGGTTATTGTATGCAAATACAAGGTGCATGCATTTTTAATATAAGTTATGCTTTTCTTTTTTTTATGCTATTAACTTGCTAAACAACTTGGTTTTTTTTGGGGGGGGGGGGGGCTTTTGTTGACCACTGAATTAGATGACAATATATAAATAAATATATATATAAACACAACC
>JAODTR010046836.1:0-18766 GCA_025399935.1 Amblyopsis rosae | reverse complement strand
CACACACACACACTCACACACACACACACACACACACACACACACACACACACACACACACACACACACACACACACTTACTCCCCCTATCTCTTCTATTCAACTTATTTCAAACAGTGGTTTATTTGTGTGTAGTTGTGCGATGTTACAACATAATTATATGACAACACATGTAATGGACATAATATCTTACAGCTTATTGTGTAGTCATAACCCAGCTGGACTGGCCTTCCCTCATCTATAACCCCCGTCCACACTACTTGAGCTCACATAGGGACTAAATGTATTCACAGCAGACAGTGGTGGGCAGTTTAGTTTATTAGTTCATTACAATTCAATGCCTCTAAATATGTTGGATTTATTGAGTTTTTGAGTGAACAGCATATCTTCACCGTGACAAACAATTTCTCGAAATGTCAGTAGTAATGTTCAGACATCAAGATAAATGAAATAGCTCAGTGTTGATGTGGGGTATGGAAAATTGAAGTTGGTCAGTCAATATACAATTAATATCTGGAACATCACCCTAATGCTAATTCTTTGTATTTTCTAACCAATTTGATTGCCACAAAACTCTAAAACTCTCTATCTATTTAGTTCAAAGAGAGTTTTAGAGTTCATTATTTTTGCTCCATGAATCCTATAGCAGTGGATATAAATCAATTATAGCTGGGAATATATGGATCCAATGAGACCTAACCTACAAGAGTGGGAGTAGCCATCTCAAGGCCAAAATGTCTTAGCTGCTGTCAAACCTTATACAATATTGGTTTGCTGTGATGGAATGACCCCAATCATGAAGTAATAACAGTTTGGCATCCCTATAACGTTATGGAGATGCCAAGGACATCAGATAAGGTTGAGGATACCATCATGCAGAAACACATCACTTCAGGGCATTACCATTAAATATGCACACATCACAGAGTAGAGTATATGATTTCCATTAAAAGTATTGTGCCTACTGTACAGTATATTACAATGCATAATATTACAATAACAGCATACTGTATCCACAGTACACATCTAAGGCAAGAAAGAGGTCCACAATAATTCCACAATAAGATTTATTTCTGCATTCAGTAATATGATAAACATTTTGAGGCCACAAAACACACACACACACACACACACACACACACACACACACACACACGTTTTATTTTGGATGAGTAGACCTCATGGCCACTCAGGACAGTAGCATGTACAGACCCAGTCTGATTGACATCTGTTAGGGTGGGGCAACTGATCCTTATGGGTGCGTTCAGTGAAATGAACATTCTCAAAGTTAAATTACCTTTTTCACAGGATGAAATGTTTCCTCCAAAACGCTCAGAACATTCTTGAACTACTTTCAAAGACGTTTGCTGAATTGAATAGCTGTAACAATTGTTGTTTATTGACGTAAATCTTTCCATTTAAAATGTATACAGTCTCATTCTGATATGAAATGCATGAACATCAAAATTGGAATATTTTGACACAGCTTTTAAGGACAAACAGTATATTCCCATTGGAACAGTGTGCTATGCACCGACAAAGATGGTTCTAGAGCCACGCTGGTTTTACCATCATCTTGTACATTTGTACTGCTGAAACACATGAATCTACAGCAGGAAAACAAATGATTGCTTTGTTGTTGTTAGCCATGTGAACGTTGTCAACACAAAACCTATATGAACAGCCAGCCAACTCCTCCCTCTTTTGTAACTTGCCGTTCGTGTTCATTGGACATGTAGCAAACGTGCCACTATCCTGAACAAAGGGCTTCTTTGTTACTGAACTAATAAAGAACTCGAAACACCTGTGTGAGATTACAGGCCTTCAATGTGTCACATGGATTGTTGATGCAATAATCATGTTTAAATGAGGACATTTTTTAACATTTTATGTTAAAAAATTTAAGCTTGAAACTGAGAAAAACATTAAAATAAAATTAATAAATAAAAACAACTGTCTTCAGAACACGTCATAAAATATGAATTTATGTGAAATATTTTACACACCATGGTGAGTTTACACAGAATACAGTATACTCTACATACATATCTGTACAGGATGTGCACAGACTATGCACACACACTGCCACATCCAATGGCAGGCATTAGTGTAGGCTGTTTTAGATTAAGCATCTGTCAACTGATTAAACGTAATATAAACACATCTTTATGCATGCTCTTATTGAACTGTGAGTCTGAGGGTGAGCTACACTAATTAGGAGGCCGAAACACAGCGTGGCAGACATGGATTGGACAAGGATCTGTGACAGGTATTGAAATAAACCCAGGTCCTTCTTTCAGATAATGAATACTATGGAGTGATTACACTGACAAGTACTCTGCTTAAACTGCAGGTTCAAGTCAGTCAATACACAGTGACAGTTCAAAGGGTCTGGGTGCTTGCATAATGACCACTGGACTGTCTGCTTGTGTGTGTGTGTGTGTGTCATCATTTGTGTCTCCTATTGTCAGTTTTTATTATTAACTTATGACTATGACACATCACCACATATGGTAGAATTCATTTAATGGTTTGGTTTGTTATCAACTGGAGACATTGCAGGTGAATATAACAACAATACAAGTTTCAAGCTAAAACATACAACATTTCATGCATAACATTCATAAAAATAAAAAACAGGGCAACAGGACAAAATATGGGACTAAATGTAACTATGTTCCCCATGTAGGTGCACTATTTTGCAAAAAAATACACAGTCCCTGAAACATAAACATATTTAAAACAATACTTAAACAACAAGGGATTATGAGAGACCATGTAGGCCATAATTAGATATGCTTTCTAATACACTATCAAACACTCTCTCGTGCACTATCAAACTCTCGCTCACACATTTTCAAACCAAAGAGAGGATTGGGATTGTGGCTTTTGTGTTGCATTTGTGTTTGTGTGTGTGTGTGTGTGTGTGTGTGTGTGTGTGTGTGTGTGTGTGTGCATGTGCATGTGCGTGTGCGTGCACATGTTTGTGTATTTGCGTATACTGTATTGTATGAATATACAGTGTTCTGTACAATATAGTTCTGTGGAGTCACACAAAAAGCAAAACAGCATGTCTTTACGCAGATCATGTTTCTGCCTATTTCTATCACATGCTTTAATTCATACCTTGTGGTCAAAACTAGTATTACAAAACCATGTTGTTTTTGGTTTAAAATGCTGACACCTGATTGGCTCACATCCTCTGTCTTTTCTTCCCCTACAGCTCCCACAGACTCACATCCTCTCCCCTGACCACGGGAACAGTGTGTGCTGGTGACAAATATGAATGCTCAAGAGGGAGGCTTCTCTGTGCCCGCTGGACATGAGCACAGTCGGGGGTCGCAGAGAGAGGAACTCTTTGTTTTGATGAGTCGCCATTCCCTCAGCTGGACATCCCGCGGTGACACTGTCAGACATCAACGTCGCTCGCTGCTCAAACTGCCTGCCTTCTCCCCCTCTCCTCTGCTCTCACCGTGCCTTATAGCTGTGATTATGTATCTACTCAAGGTTTGATTGGTGGATATGTCTGCAGCGCTCTGGCTTCTGTCGAGCGCCGACAGAAGCTGCTCTTTAGAATTCTGTTGTCATGGCTGCTTAGGTTGAGTCGTTGGCAGCCACAAGCTGTCATTACCATTTGGTCACACTCTGGAATCTTCCTCAAGTCCTCAAGAGAAGAAAAGCCTAGACCGTTTAGATATGAAGACACGGCTGACAAAAACGAGCTTGGGCACATGTGTGCAAGCACACGGACACACAGACACACGGACACACGGACACACGGACACACGGACACACGGACACACAGACACACAGACACACAGACACACAGACACACAGTGCTGCCAGCAGACAGGAAGTGTTGTAGTGTGCTCTAAGATCACATCAGGGTGCCCAAATGTTTTTTTTTGTATGTGTGTATGTGTGTGAGTGTGGGTGTGTGCGCAGTGACATTGAGAAGGTGAAGACGTTGGCCCAGTGTATCCAGAGCAAACACACATTCGACACCAACAACCAAACTGATGTTTTGTGTGTACTTTACAACTGTTACAGATGGCCATTTGGCCTTTAGTGTTCATGTCCACATACAGTATTTGTAATTATCCCGGTGTTCCTACATGATGCATCGAAGACACTTCAGCTCCCAAGTGAGTTAATATTGACCATGTCCAATTAACACTCTTCTTGTCAGTATATTCGGTCGCTTGTGTGTCTTTGATTTTTTTTGCATTTGCATTTGCATTTAAGGCAAGGCCTTACGTGCTTATTTGTGTCCGTGGTAATGAAGCCCCAGGGAACTACATACAATCAATGTGAGGGTACAAAATGATTGCATGCAATTGCACTATAGCACAACCTTACACTGGAGTCTGCTAGAGTCACACTTTTTCGACTCTTACACCTCACACACACATATGAAGATATTCATATATGTCAAATGAAATGAGGAAGTGCTCTGTGGGTCGATAAAAGGAAATGTTTTAATTGGATTTTAATTCATTAATCTTTGACAAAAAGCTAATTCAGCGACAAGCTTGCTATACTGTCTGAAGCCGTCAACCAGAATTTGGGGTTGGGTTGATATTTACTTTACTTTTAATGATACTTAATACTCTCAGAATGCAATTGATGTCATGTCATGTTTGTGTGCCTTTAATCAAAGAGCTCTCTTAAAACTAAGGAACATTTTGGATTAGAAGGGAGGAATCAGACAATTATTTCCTTTGAAGGAAAACCAAATCAGCAAGTCTTCCCAAGAGAAAACTTTAAAATTTAATTTACCATTATCTCAGGAAGCAATATTGCTTATGTATAATTTCCTCACTTAGTTTGAGCAGCAAGAATGAATTTTAACCATCACTGTTATATTGTTATATGTTAAACATGGTATATATATATATATATATATATATATATATAAACACACACACAAACAACTGTTTTGAGTTATTTGATTAGATGTTCAGATTTAACTATTGTTATTGAACAAGAAATACAGTACAATGAAATGCAATTAGAAGCTAACCAGAAGTGTAAATTAGATGAAGCATTTGCCAACCAATCAATCATAAAGTGCATGTTGTTTAGATCGCACTAACAGATGCAAATAAATAAAGCTTTTCCTTGTACACTCTTGTTTTATTTGAATTCTTTGGTAATTTGTGAAGGGGCAGTTTCAAGATTATGATATACAATTTTGCCTCTAACCTGTTAGTATTAATATCCTATTATTATACCGTTTTAAAACACTTGAGTGCCAAATAGAAGAGAAACAGAAATGCTTAAACGGAATGGATCTGGACCAAACGCCACACAGGTAGACAGAAAGGCATCTACTTAATTTCACAAACAGGGGTCTAATGTTAAAAGGAGAAAAGTTGAATTAATGTTATCTGTAAATCCCTCTGGAAGACATTAATTAAATTACATTATACTCTGGCTAGGCAGAGGTAATGAGTGTTTCCAATAAACCATTGCATTACTTGCTACTAGTGTGACTAGTGTGTGTACTGTGTGTGACTGTGTGTGTGACTGTGTGTGTGTATAAACACTAAGATATAATGTATTTGTTTTTAAGTGAAAAATTAAGAAGTTAAAGCTGCTGTACATAGGAGAGCAGGAACGATACCTGAAAAAGAACTCAACAACCAAAAAACCCCACATCTGCTCCCTCCCCCTGTAGGCCATTGGTCTGCCATGGCTAAGCACCATTGACACACTGTTGTAGCTGTGTGCATGCATGGATGTGATTGACAGGCAAGGTAGATTCACTGAACCAATCGGGGACAAGAGACTCTGATTGGTCAGATAAATCTAAATGGACTAAGAGACCATAAATATACAGTATATATCATATACCAACGAGAATTTCTTACTGGGCATTTGACTAGCTGATTGCTGACTGATGTCCATTACATTTCTAACAAAACACACAAACTGTTCTAAAATCCTGCATAACACAACAAGACTTGGCAGCTGACTGATGTCTGACGTCAGTATGTATGCTGTATATGGCATATGATATGCTAACATCCACTTGTATGGTCTCAGAATCCTTTCATACATTCTCAGATCTAACAAAGGTCACATCTGTGAGGAATGGCTATGGGAATTAGATGTGATTGACAAAGATATAGTCACATCAATGACATACGTTATATTTTAACTCACTGCCCTTATCCCTTAAAAAGAAAAATTGTACCTTTGAGGATACAATATGAAAACATTTTGTTTTAATACGTTATTTAAACTCAGCATGACATTGAATGTAAAAGATTAGTGACATTGGAGGCTGCATGAGGTGAATAAACATTATTAACGTGCACACCGATGAGTCCAGACCCCAGTGAACTAAAGACGTGTCTTTCCAAAGAAGCATAACCCTCCCTGGGTTATTAATATCCAATACAGAAAGGAGGTGTATTCCTACATCCACCTTTTCCGTGGCCTGTGTAAATGCCATTTTTAATGGGATTGAGTCGACACTATGGTAATACTGACACCAGCATGTTTTAATGTGTGTACTAGAATATTTTGACTAGAGAAGGTTAAATTCCTCTTAAGAAACATTTAAATCATACCATCATTGACATGCATTAACCTGTGCAACCTTCCTATAAATTACATCAAGCATGATCTTAACATTTG
Organism: Amblyopsis rosae; assembly: GCA_025399935.1. Classification (NCBI taxonomy): domain Eukaryota; kingdom Metazoa; phylum Chordata; class Actinopteri; order Percopsiformes; family Amblyopsidae; genus Amblyopsis; species Amblyopsis rosae. The sequence continues at coordinate 12,121 of JAODTR010046836.1, read as the reverse complement.
ATAGACAATGACAGGAATTTATATTTAACACATTCTGATGCTAAGTATAATTGTGAATATAGTCACGTAGACTCTGCTCTTTTGTACATTATTTCATTAGTCGTGGCTCTTGCTGGACCTCTCATCAGAGGGAACAGAAGCAGCCAGCTTATCGAGCTCTATTTAATAATGTATTACTTTTATTAACACATCCAAAAAGGTATTTTAATGTGGTTTTAACAAGGATACCTCTTACTTCATACTGTATAAGCATGGGAACAGCATCGCATGAGACTGAAGTAACTATGTTTTGTAAAAGGTAATCTTCAATCTACAATCCGCAATTGTGTTATAAAATCTCTGAGACCCCCTGTTAACATTGTGTCAACATTTGTGTTCTTTTTAGAACTTGCGATAATGTGATATTTATGTAATCACCAGATTCTCTGAACTCAGAGAGGAGCTTTTCTGTCGCTAGTATAGCTCCACTGATGATTATTTTGGCAAAGAAAAGGGAAGATGACTATACGCGTGCACATGGGCTATGCCTGATAATGTTTGCATTGATAACCTTTTATATTTTGACATTAAAGATTTTCATTCTGCAGAGAACAAAAACAACTGCTCATGTCTCAACCTTCAAGCCAATGTGTCTACTAGCAGAGTACAACTGCCTGACATAAGTTTTCATCTCTATAATTTGTTCCCATTATATTTGTTCCCATTGTTGCAATTGTTAGTCTGCACCAACTTGAGTTCACATCACAGCGAACAATGAACTGTAGCCTTTTCATCCTGGTTCGTATTATGTAAGTGTTACTTAATAATTACTTTTTCCAATCTTGCTTTAATCCTAAAATGGTTGTGTGGTTTAACTCAGGGTACACAATCACTGAAACAACTTGGTGGCCCTTTAACTAATTGTTGCTTGTTTGCACAATTTTTTTTTGTATTACGATTAAGATTAACATTTTTGTTAATATTCCACAATATTCAGAATATTCAAATGTGTTGGTGATATACAATGGCAATTGAGTTGTGAAACATTTTGTTCTAAGTGAATCACCATGTTACTCATTGGTAATATTAAAAGAAGAGTGGGCCCGTTCCGCAGGCCCAACCTATCCCCCCTTTCAATTCTGTTGCTAGCTTGTGATTGATAGCGGAGCCAGCATATCTGGCATGGACTGGATTAATGTAATATGTAACTATCTGAAATGTCAATGTCTTTTTTTATCGCTACTTATTGCTAATTGACAATAGCATAATGACTCAGTGTACTTTACATTTGCAATTCAATGTTTTATAATGGGGTGTCTCGCTTCGACATTCCCAGGAAAATCATGCCATGCCGTGTACAGTAATGCTCATAGTGGTCTGTTCACCAGAGATGATGGACAGAACTAAATTAGCACCCCATTAGCAAGTCGCTTTGGATAAACTACTAATTGTAATCTCATTCTGGGGATTTTCAGACAAATTAAAAAATGTGTTTAGTTGTTGAACAAGTTAGTTTTTGAACATAAATGCTTTCGTTATCAATTAGCTGTAGTTTAGTTTATGTTCTGTAAGACATAAAATGTGTAATGTATGATTCTTTAATGTACGGCTCATTCAATCTGGAAATGCTTCGTTTCCAAGTTAAATGTTCAGAGTAAGTCACATATAGCCCGTTTAAAGTAAACAATTATTTTACAAAGCAATGAACTAATATGATTTACACATGAAAGATTATTTCATTCATTAGCAGGATTTGCTAATGTCTGTCTAAAATAATCACATCTCTATAGGCTGTAATTTACTGTTACATTTTCACAATAAATAAAGTAAATATCCCTGCAGGGATGAATAAAGTGCAATCTAATCTAATATAATGAATGACAGCATATCGCTTACATCACCAACTGGACATCAATTGTTCTAATGCTAAACGGGGGGGCTGGGGTCTTTAGAAGTTGGTCTAAGTGTTTGATTCATTCATTTCACACCAGAGTAATTGTCTCCACCTCATGTTCAATCACTCCATCACAGACTTCACCTCATTAATCACTGCTAATTATTCGTCAGTAATTGCCTGTCTAGTGCTTGTTGCTAATTGAATTAGAGCCAGGAGACGGAGATAGCAGAGGTCAGTAGAGAAAGGTTTGGGGTTAGAATGCGGCTAAATAGAGACAGTATGAAACAGAGTAGAGGAACAGCAGAGGACAAGTGAAAGAGAGCAATGATGAGAGAATATGCTGACAGAATGTGTTGTTTTACAGTGAGTTTACTGGAAAACAAGGTGATTCTCTGCATCTGCCTTATTGTCTGTTCTCTATTCTCTGAAATGTTTGTTATGAGCTCCCTCCAATCCATGTTTTCCACATGTGTAAAAAGAGATCTGTATCCATGTTTGCTGGACTCCACTCTCTACCCCTCTCTTTCTATACAGCACATCAGCACTGAGAAAAAGGTCAGAATGGTGATGCACCAATATACCCCTTCTATTCTCAGATGATTCTAACACAGAATATTAGATTATTTGATTGGGAGAGAGATACAGCATGGTATAATAGATAGATAGATAGATAGATAGATAGATAGATAGATGGGTTTGAAAACTGTTTTTAGTCATTTTTAATGCTGAGCTGGCCTGCTTGTAAACACATTATATCTGATCCTCTCACAGCAGGTTTTGAACTGAAATGTTTATGCCCCATTTGGTGTGAACATGTTGGATGTGTATTTATGTAATAGGTCTCTCGCTTTGATGCCGGCCTAAACCCCAATTCATGCATACTGTAGTGCCAGCTCGAGCGCTGGCGCCATGCCAGTGGAAGTTATTTAGCTTTATTGTGAATCACAGAACCCCTGGGGCGAATGCGCGCTATCAGGAGAGACATGCCGCGTGTGCACGTGTATGTTTTCGTATGTAAACCTCTCTCTGTGTGTGTGTGTGTGTGCGTGTGCGTGTGCGTGTGCGTGTGCGTGTGTGTGTGTGTATGTAGACTAATGCGAGTTGAGTACATATAAACCTCTACACGTGTATGATTTGCATGTGTCTCTTGTGCACTCACTACATTTTGTTTGCGTATATAATTTGGTGTGTTTGTGTGTGCGCACGCACGCGGGTGTGTCTATGTTCCAACGCTTGCACGCGCGTAAATGCGGTGTAGGTGGTGATGGTTTGAGGGTGGGGGTCGAAAGGGGAAAGCTCTGAAAAGACCTTCCGCGGCTCATGGAGACGCAAGCGAACGCCTTGGAAACACGGAGATATATTACGGCTCGCTCCTCAGGGAAGACTCGTGCATGCCATACATATGACACAGATTGATCATTTGTGTAATACATCGGGCTAGCAAACACTCTTAACATAGGAACCAAACAATAGACTAGGAACCTGAGCTGAGGATTGACTATCCGGGATATTGTGCGCATTCTGGCATTCTGGTTATCTGACCGTCTGCAGAGCAACTTATGCGCTTCACGTACAGCGTTCAGAAAAGTTGGATCCGGGCTTTCAGACGACCGAAGTGTCGGTGCGTCAGAGGGAAAAACGCTTACCAAAAGTGTCAAGTTCCATCTTAGAAACCATCTGTTCCGGACCAAGTGTGGATCTATGCGGCCCGCCTGTGCCTGGATGATGTGGTCCGCAAACCTTAACCACGGATCCCTCTCAGTCTAGGTTTAAGTCCCTGCGTGGTGTGGGGTGTAAGTCTGTCCCCGGGATCTCTGCTACGCACCGTGTCGGCGATGTTTCTCTGGATAACTGATTTGCCACGGGAGCTTTGATGAGGCGAACCGGACCGTATTCGCTTGTCACGAATTTGGATTTAATGCTGCTCATCATGATTCTAATGAGTATTTTCAGTATATTGTTTCTATTCGGTAAGTAACCTAACCACACATACACACACATGCGCATGCACGCACACACAGACCGTATCCAACCATAATATTATCCATACCGTTAAAAAAAACTCTCATAAAACCCAGTTATTATCCGATAAGATTACCAGTAAAGCACAAGAAGACATACATGATTTTCTTTTAATGCAAAGTGAAGAAAGGTCGGTCAAGACGACAGGTGCAGGACACCTTTGTTTGCGCTTTTTAAATGCGCTTCAATCCATCGTGCGCCAATGCATAGGTCAAAGGGACCATACCGCGGAACTATCCGTGGTGCTGAAATCCTTGGTCGCTGTGTGGGAGCCCTTGGCTTATCACACAGCGTGCTTCGACTGTCCTGTCCGATGTGAACAGGTAAACCTTATTATACCCTGTCTAATTTATCTGGCGCTGCGTTCCTTGCGTTCCGTTTACAGCTGCTAAAATGGCAGCTGTGTCAGCCAAGGTTGGCCCTACCTCAATGACAGCAGCGAGTCAGTTGATATTCATAGAGGTGACCCGCGATACAGGACAATGTCAAGTGTAGGGTAGATTGCTATCCTACCTTATGGGACTGCAAGCTGTAGTAAACACCTATAGTGATGAGACCAATAGCCCAACAAGGGGATTTGAACGATTGAGCAATTAGAGAAGTTGTGGAACAGATGTGTACCAGCTTGGGCTTGGGTGGATCCAGTGAACACCAACACAGGTTAATGACAGCTTCATTCCCCCTCCATTACCCCCCGTATGCTCACACATACAAATAGACTGAACATCTTGTCTCCCCCCCACTCCTTCCAGATGTGAGCGTATCATCGGAGGAACTCGGGGCGCCCGACTGGCGGGAGCCGCTGGACTGCGTGCGCGCCTCGGAGCTGTGCAACCAGAACAGCCAGTGCAGCTCGCGCTACCGCATCATGCGCCAGTGCCTGTCGGGCGGAGAGCGCGAGCGCAGCGCCATGCTAGCCTCCAAGGAGTGCCAGGGAGCGCTGGAGGTGTTGCAGGACTCCCCGCTTTACGACTGTCGCTGCAGGAGGGGCATGAAGAAGGAACTGCAGTGTCTGCAGAACTACTGGAGCATACACATGGGCCTGACCGAAGGTATGTGCTCATGTGTGTGTGTGTGGACCTGACCCAGCATTCACATGTGCCTGACCGAAGGTAGGTGCACGTGTGTGTGTGGGCCTGACCCAGCATACAGTACACATGGGTACAGTGTGTGTGTGTGTGTGTGGGCCTCTTCCAGGGTACTGTGTCTCCAATGTGGGGGGTGGGGGGGGGGGGCTTCTGACGGAGCACCCTATGTTCAAATATCAAAGCTCAAGTTCAGATATACACAGCGTTTCTCCAGCATCGCTGACTCCGCCTCTAATTAAGGCATGGCCGCTGTTTTGTTTGGGTTGTATGGGAGGCTAGTAACGGCCAGGAGAGACATGGGTTAAAGGGCATCTGAATCAGTTGGTGAGTGGATTCATTACACTATGGCTATATGCAGATCGCTCACTTAGCTTTGTGTTGATACTTTAAAACAAAGCTGTTCTTATGTAATGTGTTCAAGTATCAACACACAGCCATTATTGGTGTGAATTGTACTCTTATGCATACCTACAGTACATGCTTGTGGATAGAGCCTATATCGACATTTACACATTTGTGTTGTTGTTATTGTGGCTTGCACACAATTTTTATCAACAGACCATAAATCAGCTCCCACCCACTGTGGCTCTAGCTCCCAAACCCATTATATACTACCCACCATGGGTTCAATGGTTTGCGATTGCATCACATCAAGGGAAAGAGTTTTCAATGAGATCAACTTGACGAAAACTGAGACTTTGGTACTTTGGGTCGTGTTTGACCCATTGTTCTATGAGATCTTCAACATTTTATTAAGTGGAAGTTGTGTGACAGCTCTGAGTTCCCAAGGTCACCGGTTCACCCGTTTCAAAGCGGCTGAATGAGTTCCGTGACTTGCCTTTGAAGGAACAGTTATCCCATGCTTCTACAGCGAGTTTAGCTGTGAGCCTTGTTGCGCTGCGCTGTGGCAGTTTGATCCGTCAAAGCCTCAGAACACAAGGGAAGGAAACATCTACAGGACATCATATGAGAAATCCTCTCTCTGTTGTTTCTGACTCACAGCAGACCTCTGGATAAGGCCTTTGGCTGGTACAGGTCCCAGCACAGGACTGAACAGTGTTCTGTGTGTGTCAGCATCACAGATTTGGTGCGCGCACACACACGCGTACGCACATACACACACACACACGCATCGCGATGGTTGCTTGGCCTAGTTTGGGTCTCAGCAGTGGCAGAGCTCATTAGGAGCCTCTGTCTTTGTTCTTCATTCCACTAAGGATGCCTTCATAGTGCCAGCAATGCTTGTAAAGCCCCTGCATCGCGTGCACACACACACACACACATCACTCTCAGCATGATCGCATGAACAGATATTGAAACGTGTGTGGGAATCACAGACAGCTGGTGTGTAATGTTACAGGAACAATAGCGAGGACAAAAACTCAATTTAAACATTAATGTTATTATGGTTATTATGGATTGTTGGATTGATGGGTGGATGGATGGATGAAGGTGAGGTCAATAATTCCAATAATCTTTCAAAGCTGAGATTAGTTTGTCAAAGCAATATTGATCACACTAATCTAAACATGATAGTTATGCTGTATGCTGTATGTAAGTGCATGCATATATGAAAGAAAAAAGGTATATGCAGAATTACATTCGCTGACTGGCCTTCACTAAAACATTGAACATATAAACAGGAATACACACAAAAGGAAATTTGCGCTCAGGTGCTTCTGCATGCTACAAACGACTTCCTGCCTCTAAACATATGTGTCACAGTCACTGTAGATTTCATATGATTTGCATTTGTCAGACGTCACCTTGTATCTGTGCAGCTCTCTAGCCAATTACAGAGCTAACAGTGCATGTCACTGGTTAGATGAGAATGGTGACAAACAATAGTGATTGCAGGACAGATGGACTGAAGAAAACAGCGATGGCCAGGGAATGGGATGAAAGCATAATGACCGTCGCTGATGGAGGGATAAGCAAGCTGAGACAGAACAGATGAGTAAGACAGGCACGGCAAATAAAATGCCAGAGATGGCGGCTTCTTGAGTTGTAGTGCTATCTTTACCGTGGCTGCACTAACATCTACAGGTACACGGACAGGGGTTATTTGACCTGCTTAACTGACTTTATGGGAGTGTCGTAGTGTACGAGGCATTCTGGATGTCTTATTTGGAGTTGGACAGCACTTTGCTGTTTTGCACATCTGTAATTCATAAATTCAAAAAATTTGATATCTGATCTGGTCTGATCCAGTTGAAGAAGAATAAAGTTTATGTAGGAAACCTTTTGTATCGAAAAAAGACAGGTTTTTTCCATAAAGGTGGATAAAGTGCAGTTAATGTAGGTCCTTCAGCAAATGCTTTAATGCTAAGCAGCTTGCAGTGGGTACAGTTACACGTATTAATGTTAGAATAGGCCTTATGGCACTTTGAAGCAATGACCTTTTGACTGGGCCACTAGAACATCGCACCACCGCAGTATCGGAAATGTCCGCTACTGGAATATATTGAGGATGTATATCTTTATATAGCTGTATCGTTTAGATGCATTCCAGTATTCCATATTCCATATTCCATATGCTAAACAATGCCATTTTCCTGTTTCCAGTAATGTGTGTGTGTGTGTGATTCCTGCCTCACATACACTACATAGCAGTTCAGAGGTAGCTACTCGATGCCCTTCCCTAAAGCAGCAGAGGAACACTTGACACACACTGCATATAGGCCAAACAGAGAATGTTGCACATAATTTCCCATATAAAAGGTATTTTACTATCCCTGTTCTGCAGGGCAAAACACGAGGTAGATACAGTATTCACTCATAACAGACCTGCTGTTACGATACTGCCTTGAAAGAGAGTGAGCTTACAGTGAAAGCGGTTTAATTATCATGTTGGACAGCATATAACCTGACTGATGGTTTACGATTACAAAAACATACTTTATTAAAAATAACACTTCTATTCATAGAGTAAAGTAAGATGAATATGTAACCTCTCAATCTGGCTGTAAACTGAGCGTATAGTCGGTACTAGTGCAAGAAGATATGGAATTTCTGCCTGTGCATCGATTTGATTCACTCTGAAATCGGCACGGTGACAAAACATCTCTCACTGCCTCTTAATCCCATAAGATGTTAAAATGGGTGCTGGGAAGATGAAACCAATATTAAAAGCATCCAAACAAGCTATCTTAAAGTGGAGGGCAACACCATTCAAATGCTTGCAATTGATGACACATTTTCTAAGGATCTAATGGAATATTTCCGTTACGTTTTACAGAAAACATAGACTACTCTAATTGTATGTGTGGCATAATTAGACGTAACACAAAACAGCATTATTAATGGAAGACATGCAGTTTACACTGTATACCTCAATGACAGGGAGAACAGAGTTCTGAGGCTTTGGTGTAATCTGCATCTCTTTTATGTGAGCTGTCCATTTGGTGTGCTGCGTACACGGCTGCAGCCAGTTGCATCAGTCAACGGTGGTTCAATTCTCAGCTTGGAAAAATCTTCACGCCACACTTGCTTGTATAGCTCAGTTGCTGCTATTGGATATAAAGCTGAACATTGTTTTTAGGACCCCGTGAAGTTTGTGATCTTTTTGCAATATCTCTGCAAGTTTCTGTATATGCTTTATGTCAGACACATTTTATTTCCTGCTATGTTGCACTTTTCTGGCTCAAGGGTATCATTGGTTGTTCAGATATACATTAAAGGAGAATTAGGGCGATGGATTTTATTATATAGACTAGTTAATAATACATTACTGGACTGCACCGGACCATTAGGACTTGGCAGAGCTATGTGGTGCTATTCAGGCTTTATACTATTCATGATTTACTGTATTTTCATTAACGAATTGTTATTTTATCCACATGAAAGACCTGCCCATAAATGGATACTGACTGTTATTGACTGGTATCACCACTGGGATTTGTATTATCAAGATCATTTAATGAACGTATGGATTCACAAATCATGTTGGCCTCACACAGTCCCCTAAATAAATATAGAAATAAATGAAAGTTAATTAAAACAATGCTAGCAGCTTTAATTTGCCTATTGTGGTTCTGTGGGGTTCCTACCAACATGTTGCATTCCCATAGACATTGCACAGTGCCTTTGGTCCCCAACACCTGCCATGCAATTGGTTCCACCTGCTACTTCATAACAGACACATGTTGTTTGCCAAAAGACATGCCTGTTATTGGAAAGTTGGGATTGAAAACTTCCCCATTTCGTTTTTGGATGAATTTGTTCAAATGCTTGTAGTGCTCACACTCTAATCAAGTCCCCATGCTGTTGTTTCATGACCCCATATTGTATACAGATGTTAGCAGCTGAGAAACACACATTCGTCTGCAAATTCACACAAAACAAACATACACAAGCTGTGCTGTAGAGAAGAAATACGCTTAGAATAGTGAGTCATTATTTAAGCAATTAGTGGGATAGGGTGCCAAAACCCTGGGTCTGAGATAATAAATCAGCCATTTAGTATCGACTGAAGCTATTTAGCTGCATGGTAATATTTCATGGATTAGGCAATCTGTCCAATAGCTGGCCTTTACAGCGACCTAATCACATAGGTGCTTAGGATTCAGCTTGGCAAATCACACATTTAACATTGACACAGGTATTTAGCATGCAGCCAAATAAATGGCTAATTTACCAGTCTGACTAATGACTGATGTGTTTAGCATGCAGGCTAATGAGCAAAGTATTTAGCATGCAGGCTAAAGAGTGAGCTGGAAGCTGATTAGTATTGCTCCACAGAGAGGCACCACTGTTCTCTGTTTACCCATGTATTTCTGTTCTGCCTGTCAGATGCACAGTGGAGTTACACAAACAGTCACAAAGAATCAACGAATTCTTTCAACAAATTAAAGTTCTTGCAATGCAGTAGTTTTAATGTTGAAGAGCCAAAGAGCGCTCGCTCTGGAAAACACACTTCAACATTAGATCTAACATTTCTTTCTTCAACAAAATTAGTTTTGACTGTTTTTCACTGTTTAAAATGATAGCCATATAAACACACTCTCCACCAGCTTAATTAAACAAATGCATTCATTTAAGTCCATATTTAAAATAGCAAGTGAAGGAGGAGTTCAAAAAAGAAAACATGAAATATTGATGATGATGATGATGATGATGATGATGATGATAATGAGGAGGAGGAGGCATGTTAGGAATTCTGTAATTTCTCCAAAATGTGGATTTTAGGTTAGAAATTGAATGTAAAATGTTTCAAACAAACAACAGAGATATGGCATCAGGCTATGGCACTGAGGCTAAGCATCGACTAACAAGAAATAAGGCTGTGTTAAAGAATTAATGATTAGTAAAACATACACACACACCAAACCTAATGACATGCTCAGGGTTTTACCGTTGAGCCATCTGTCTCCAGCCCACAATAGCAATATTGATTATCTGGAGGCAGGGACACTTAAGTGGCCAAATTTCAGTGTTCATCGACTACTGAAACTTCATTGGTTTTTAACTGCTGACTGGACAAAATCCAGGGAAGAACGTGTACTGTTTGTGTATGTGTTTATATTTATTCGAGTGTGTGTGTGTGTTTCTGAGAGCAGTTGTCATTTGTGGGACTTTAGAATGGCACCAATTGTTTCAAAAGCATTTTTGTGTTAAGCAATGTGCGTGTGTGTGTGTGTGTGTGCGTGTGTGTGCGTGTGTGTGCGTGTGTGTGCGTGTGTGTGTGTGTGCGTGCATGCATGCATGTGGAAATTTAGGTGAGCACTTCTTCCAACAAGCTCTCTTGGATATGTAGGCATGCTGTAGCGTGCATGCTCACATATGGTTTTGTATTTCTGTGCAGACACACATACTACACACACACACACACGCACGGGCGCGCATGCACACACACACACACACACACACAGTAATTAAGACATAAGACTCTGCTTCTGCTGGAGAAAAGACTGTGCTCATTAGGGATAGGAACACAATTCCCTGTCTGCTCTGTTTTAGCAAGGATAGCTTCAGACCACTTAAATATGCAAATCTCATAAACGCTCCTGTTGGGCATGGGCAGATGAAGCTTCAGCCTTTAGCTTGTATGCAATTAACATCCACTATAACCTCACAATCACTGTACATAGAATATTGTAGACTATTCAAAATTTGATGCAGAATAGGTAAATGAACAGTGTCCATTTGGACAATATAAATGAGATTTTGAATGAGAGGTGTGATATCCTGATATTAGGAGAATCTGTGACATTGCCTTTGTATGTCATATTTCATTACAGTTTTATAGGCACATGCTTAAACCAAATTAACATATCTTGAAGTTGTTGTTGCTATACCTTAAACAAAGTGTAACCATACCTTAAACAAAAGCGCTGCTTTGCAATTTGGATGCAATTCTGTAACACACTTGCTCCTTTCTGCAACACACTTGCTCCTAGACACTACACACTATTTCATACATGAGACACTGAAATGAAATCTCAGCGTACCAATGGGAAAACACATCTATTCAAAATACAACACACATTGGTTCATTGAAAAGACACCTAAACACCTAAAAATACTTACTTACAAAAATGAACACCAATCAGCCAGCTACAAAAAGGCCTCGGTTAAGTCATTTTGAGAACTTTGCAAGCATGGAGGCAGGGAGAGCTAGAGGCAGAGGAAGAGGAAGACAGAGAGAGAGGAGGACGTGGTCGAAGAGGACACGCAAGGACCATTATGTCGGATGACATAAGAGCAACTTTGGTGGACCATGTCATAAACCATGGCCTGACTATGAGGGAAATATCACGTTGTGTGCTGCCATAAGTCTTCGAGGGCTGCTGCACCATCATGCCAAACTGTGTCCCTAGAATGCGCAACACATAATCACATTTCTAGATGCACTTCATGATGCAGTTGTACAGGATGGACCAGAGCACCCCAGGTTTGTTGTTGTCTGGGAAATAATGTTAGTTTCCATCGGGCTGCTCTGGTCCAGAACTGGTTCACCAACCATGATTCATTTGAAGTTGTGTACTTGCCCCCTTACTCGCCATTTCTAAATCCTATAGAGGAATTTTTTTCTGCTTGGAGGTGGCGCATATATGACTGCCAACCACATGCCCGTATGCCTCTTCTGCAGGCAATGGAACAGGCATGCGGAGACATTGAGGTGAGGTCAATCCAG
>JAODTR010046815.1:0-18772 GCA_025399935.1 Amblyopsis rosae | reverse complement strand
CTCTCTCTCTCTCTCTCTCTCTCTCTCTCTCTCTCTCTCTCTCTCTCTCTCTCTCTCTCTCTCTCTCTCTGACCCACTATGAGAGGAGCATATTTAAGTGAACATTGGACTGAATAAAATAAATCAGGACATCGCAAATTATATTTAGCAATTTCTATATCTGTAAATGTTTCAATATGTTTAGCCCCCCCCATTTTATTTTAACAAACTGTATAAGGTTTGGTTATTTATTAATAATTTTATATATGGTAGCGCCTGAACTGAAACTTGCTAAACAAGTTGTCTATGCTAAATGAAGTTGTTTACTGTGTGCGATATGTTTTTTGTTTTTTTTGTGATGAGCTGAACAGACTTTCTTAAATTAATGGCCCATCTGTTTTATGTTCTTTTATGCTAAATATTATTTTTGTTATTACATCTATGTGTCTGTGATAGTCATAACATTCATATTTAACGTTTTTCCCTTATTGTAGCAAGCTTCTTGACCCCCTACTACTACAGTACCCCCTATTAATTATAAGAAAGAAAATGAATTGACTTAATACAGCATAATTTGGATAATAGATACAAATTAAAATCATCTATCCAAAGTTGTCAGGTGTGAGAAAGTAAAAATACATTCTAAAACTAAGCTGTAATGAAGAGTGTCATTGCCTAGTGAGGCCTACAGTAAACATCACAATAGTCTGATTCATCATCCATATCAACATTTCTGTACCACTGAAATAATATTTCATAGCCCAGGATGCTACTGTACAGTAGATGGAGCTGTCTCCTTGCTGCTGTTTGACTGCACAAATGATGCCAAGCACAGCCAGACTTATTTGATTGTTGCCCTGTTTTTGTACAGTAGGGACACAATGTGACTTTCACAAAAAAACATGCCGAAAAAGAAATTCTTAAAGCACTGTAATTGTAATATTAATTAGTTTCTAGTGGCCTTTATCTAAATGCTGCTTTAATATGCACAGGTGAAGAACCAGTGTAGGCTAATAATAATAATAGTAGGCTCTAAAAGCATGTACGAGATGAAGGAACTTCAAGTGACGTTGCACTTTGCATTTTCTATCAAATATTCTATCAAATATAATATAAATATCTGACAGGCAGGGCAACTTTTTACACTTTTTAACGTCACAATTCTTCCATACAGTAAATAACATTAAGGAGCTAGTTAGATATCTTGTTCACGCATGCTTGCATGTCTGGGATCTGACTTTGAACCTTTCATTTGGTAGGCAACCACTAGCAGAAAAGCTCTGTACCATGTTGAAGTTCAGGTTGTACTGTAGGTCACTAGTAATGCTCACTCTCCTGCAGTAAGATCTGAGGAACTATTTTCAAATGTTGTGCATGGTCAAACTTTCTCATAGCGTTAGCCTGATCTGACGAGTTTTAAAATGGCATCTCCAAAATTGCATTACTCACTCCGAGAGGTTGTGCTGCAGTAAACGATTGATACGAATTGACAAATGCAATATATATTATGTATATAACCATACTCATAGTTCTGTCTGTCACCCACTATCAGCATGTCCATGCCAGCAATGTACACTTGTTTTCTGAAGGAACTCATGCATGGTTTAACAGTAGTAAAACAGCAGTAGTAAAAAAATTATAATTGAAAGTAATGATGACCTTAGTTCTAAAATAGCTTCTCTAAAACGTACACAAAGCTCGACACATTTACAAAGCAAAAAGAGCTAGCTGTAGGGAAGGAGCCATCTAAATTTGAAAGTCAACATAAGCAGCCTGAAAGAGGTCCTCATAGGAATGGTAAATGTGGAGTGATTTAGAGGTTACTGTAGCTACACACACACATCTCAACACTCATAATGTCAATGGTAGCATAGATCAATGTCGTATTAGCCTACTTAGTAAATGTTTTGAAGATGCAACTAGTTTCAGCTAAACAAATGACATTTTCATTAATTATAAAGTAGTGTTCTGGGGCTTCATAAGATGATAGTGTCATCTTACCTTTACCCTACTACTGAATGCATCAAGTGCATATCTTGGCTTCAAACACTGCTTTGTTGATCAATTGTATATTTTATCAATGCTAAATTGTGGTTACATACTTTTACAAAGGAACATAATTAGGTTGAGTCTATCTTTACATATTTTAAGATTTATGTTTTAAACCTTAAGTGATCTCATTGCTATAACAAATACTCTTAACTGCTCCACAACAATTGGAATTTTTAACATGGGAAGTAATATAACTTTTTTTTTCCCTCCAGTCAAAAAAAGATTTTTGTAAAATATGAAAATATACTTGCTGACTTAATTTAGAAATACCTTTTTTCATGTTGTGATGGACTATACATTGTCATCTGGGCATGCATTGTGTTGTATAGACAATAATTGTTGTGTATTGAACATTTCCAAAGCAATGTCATTGCATTCTTTAAAGAACCTTATTGTGGGTCTATTCTGTTTTGTGTTATTTAGTCTTGATATTTAGAAGGGGAAATACACAATGGGAATGCATAAACATCCTGTATTTTTTTTAAATAAATAACTTTTATTTAATTCATTAATGTAATATTCAGCTCAAATTGATTGGTATACAGTACTATCAGTTTTATTGGTTCATGTGATCCAAGCTGTCCTTCATAGACAGAGAAAATAATTAAAACAAGTGTAATGTGCTAAATGCTAATAGGGTTATAGCCTAGCACTGTGTGGGGATAGTGGTCTTACCATACCTGAGACCTTGTTATAATTATGTAAACCCACCAGTGTACACCGCAATAGTCTAAGATTGTTGCTCCATTGAGGCATCAGATAGGAATTAACCCCAGCCTTTGCTCACATACAAAACATATTTGTGAGAGCTTGTGACAAGAATACAATAACCCAGTCAAGGCAGATACTGTATACTATAGGTGCTACTCTGCAAAGCTCAT
The DNA here is from genome assembly GCA_025399935.1 of Amblyopsis rosae. NCBI lineage: Eukaryota > Metazoa > Chordata > Actinopteri > Percopsiformes > Amblyopsidae > Amblyopsis > Amblyopsis rosae. Next base: position 15,860 of record JAODTR010046815.1, on the reverse strand, counting down.
TTAATTATTATCGTTTGGTCCTGAGAAAATTAGAATCAGCTTCCAGTGATTTTCATAACAAATACATTAATAACACATCATTATAACAAGTAGGCTTTTACCAAAGCAACTGACAGTGAGTACAATAACCAGTATTAAGGAGCGGGTAGGGGACATCTTGCTCAAGGATGCTTACAGGCCGGGGCTCAACTCCCAGATCAATAGTCTGAGACTATCCTGTTCCCTATGAGGTGCTCCATTTGTGCTTTGAGCTGAGCAAGTCCTTTATGAACCACAGTACACACAGCAGAGGTTCTCCAACCAGAGTCCACATCATGTGCACAAGGGGTCTGCAACCATTCTTTGTATCTTAGAAAGGCACTGCATTTCCAAACATACCGTACTGTACCCAAAGCATTTCATGCAAAGGCCAAAAACATTATTAGCAAAAAGAGGTCTTCAGCGCTTGTGAAACACTTGTTTACTCTATGGACACAGAATAGAGTACCAGTTGAGGGATTATTTCCACTGTGACTCAGAACCACGTGTCTGGGTGACTTCTGGGGCCTTTTGGCTTCCCAAAACGCTTCCCAAATCCTGTAAAACAGACTGGTTTTATTTTTAAATTAATTAATCAAATCAAAGTAATCAAAGCACCGTCACACACATACAAGAAAAGATCAACTTGAGTTAATGTAAATTGGGACACGTCTATAAACATACCAAACTTGAATATTGAAGACCCGCTAGTAGTAGCCGAGCTAGAATGAATCGGTGGAGGGGGAGGGGCTGTTGTTGCTGAAAATATAGTTGTATGCATGTTATTCAAACTAATGATGATGGCATCTAGCAAAAATCTGTTTAGTGGAAATTTGTATTTCTTACGTTTTGTCTTTTGTTTTGTGAAAAACTTCAAGCTCTGGGAAAAGAAACAAATGCATGAATTTAACCTGTTTTTTTTTTTACTGGTCTGCTGTTTAATGATAATAGTTGTGAATAGCTGTATTACCTTCGATCTACAAAAGCCTTTTGCACTGTTCTTTTCTGACTTGTCATCTGGGGTTTGATCGTATTCTGAGGGTCTGTGGTTTACCTGCAGCCCAGCTTCTGCTCATAGACACAGAAACAGTTAGCAAGCTAAATAATTAAATATGTGTTGACAATTCTCTTTGCTCCCTCTGACATGAAGAGAACCAATATTTATTTTTTGTGACTGTAAGAAGGTCTAAATGGCAACGTCCTTTGTAGAAAATCCGTAAAATTGACTACAGAAGAACTACATCGAAGAGCCTGGCCATTTAATGTAATATGTTACAGCTTACCACTTCCTCCTTCAGCCATGGCCACAGGAGGTGGAGCAAGCTGAACAGCAGTAAAGGGCTCTGTTGAAGGGAAAATACACTTAAACTTCCCCTCTTACAGACAGATTAATTTACATTAGCCTTGCGCAAGCTAGAATAGGCCTTATATACCGTATTCCTACTGTCAAGGAACACTTTGTATGTTTACGTTTCTTTAGCATGTTTTAGCACCAGGGTCAAATGCCATTGTCAGTAGGATAGACTGGCTGCTATAGGTGTCATTTGTTTTCCTCATAGCATGTGTGTGTGAGTAGAAATAGCTAGCCGATGTGAGGGCAAACACTGCTCACCTTCTCTTGAACCTTTAGTCCGAACACTCTGGCGGAAGAATAAAGAACATATGAATGATGATTCACTGTCAACTAGAGAGACTGCCTCGTCACACAGGATGAATCACAGGGGGAACCATCATGGATTTTTTACTCTACTAAATAATTACTCATACGGTACTTGATATTCTTTTAGGCTGTTTGCTGTAAAATGGACATATTGCATATAGATTCTACCAGTAATACAGTTTGTTACCCTGCTCCTGCTTATGACGCCATCATTTAAACTTTTAGGTTGAGAGGTCCCGGCCCACTCTGAGGAGAGACCTATCTTTGGGCTGAACAATGTTGTTTCACAGGTCTGCAGGCAGGGGGCAGTGTTTTCGATGACTGCCAGACAAGAATGACAATACACTTTAAGTTGCAGGCACTGAGTGTAGAGCAGTTGTAGCAGTAAGTTGAGTTTGTGTGTCTGACACTTACCCTCCTCAGTGGCCAGAATGAAGGATTCTGGGGTTCGCTCTGGAATAGGTGGTGTCAACTGGTCAATGGCTTCACAAATACGTAGAATTACTGCGTTATAATGCTTCCTTTTGACACTTTCTCATTTGTGTTCACTTTAATTTCATTTTAATTTGGAAAGTAACAATTTAAAGGTTTGCTTTTAAATTATGTCACAGCGTCATGAAGTTTATGATGTTAATAAGGTCGTACAACATAATATATACAGTATGTGTTTATTGTTTTTTTTTATATGGGGAAATAATCACTTTAATGAAATTCTGTATGTAATGAAACCATCAATTGTGATCATCTTACCTTGATGAGAGAGTGGAGGGGGTAGTATGTGTGGCGGGGCAGGAGGAGAAGGGAGATTTGCTCTCGAACTCTCGAATGCAGAAAAGGAATTGTTGGTAGGTGGAGGATCTGCTACTGGGAAGCACATATTGTAACCATCACATATTCATTGTGTGTCACTGGTGTATGAGTTCTGTAGAAAGACATACCTGTGAATGTCATTTGTGTTCTTAGGCTCTGAAAGAAACAATACAAGTGTGTTACAGTTAAGTGAACGCATTGAAACTTGTCACTTGTTACTGTTACTTAGTAAAATGCTTCACTTCAACACAGACAAATGCTACATCCACACGCATTTCTACAAGACCCATTTTCAACTAGACCTACTTTAAATGAACCTGATATGCCTTCACAGCACACCTACAACACGCCCATATAGCTATCAATATGATGCTGATAGGTTAAGGATAGGATAAGTTCAGTTGCTACTCAGACACAGTCGCAAAGATTCATAGGCTTTCCAGATTGATTCTCGAGGCGAAATTAACCTGAAGCTCGAGAGATCAGGATGGTCTCACGAGGCTAACTTTAACTTGGTTTCCAAGCGAATTCTGGTGTATGGGTTTGTCTATGTGGTCCTCTGCCAAATATCACTGCTAGCCACAACTGAAGTGCTAAATAACTCAGTAGTTCAATTGAAAAATTTAATCTACTGATACTGAAGCTAAGTAGACAAACACTGCTGTTAAAATGTCAACTCTATATGACTTTTTAATGTATCTAAAAGCCACAAATTGCTGTAATATACATGCTATTCATCTGGCATTGCTATTTTCTTTGTTGTTTCTTAACATTGACAGTGGTTTGTTCCAATCAGAACAGTTGAGAATGTGGTTGTGATTCATGTGGGGCCAGGCCAAGGCTAGCACTACTGTACATAGTGGCTCCTCCAAAAGGACCACTATCCATGCACCTCAAATACAGTATGATTCATTTTGTAATTGTATTGTTACCTTGCTTCTGGTCCAAGAGCTGGGTTCTTGAGCTGTGAGGCTCCTTGAGGTTCCGGCCCATTCGGATGACGTTCCTATTTTGTCCAGGTTGCCTGCTGGTGTGAAGTGCCCCACAGGGGCTGACAAAGTAAGAATGGGAAGAATATTTGTGAAGTATTTTAGAAATTATAAATTGCTTTCCTAGTTTTACAGTGTTGAGGGTGACATACATTTTTGCACAGTAAGTAACTGATTTAACGTCCATAAGTTAAAATAGGATAAATATATATATAGGCCACTTATATATAAATAGGCCCCTTATAATTTGCAATATTGCTTTTGTTTTATTGTCAGTAATGTACCAACATATACATACTTTCACTTTTATATAGTATAATTTGCCATTAGTGACTTCTGTTATTCTATTCACATGTACATACCCTCATCGATGGCCAGCTCGAATGATTCTGGTGTTCTCTCTGGAAGTGGAGGAATAGGTGAAGGAGGGCTTCCTGTATATATAGAGGAGATGGAAATAAGTCTTGTTTCACTTTTGTAAAGTCTATACAATGTCACAAAAGCATTCAAACATAGATATGAAAGTCACAACAGTAGCAGTTATCAGAAAATACAGAGAAAAGCGTACCTCCCATGTCCAAGGCAGCAGCGTGGGGTGGACTAATGACCTCCAACCTCTCATGGGGCTCTGAGCAGTATGCTGCAATGTTTAATCAAGTGAAATATAGCATTATTAGTTTGTGTGTGGTGATGGGGGAGCCATTACATTGCTGACGTCAGCAAACTGCATAATACAATCAAAAGAGCCAATCGCAAAGAAGGTGTAAGATGTCACAGGTGCAACAAAATGGACACATAAAAGAGTCAGGCAGAAGTCAATCAAGCATGATGTGTAATGTACACAATACACGTCCACACAGCAGGTGTCGAATTAGAAAAATATGCTGATGTTATTCAATGTGTGTGTGTCCAGTGCCTTAAGAGCGTAACCAGGACTTAATCACCCACCTTCATGATCAGCCAGCACATAGGATTCAGGCGTTCGTATGGGTAAAGGAGGTGGTATATCCTTATCCAGATCAGCTACAACTATCAATGAATAAAATAAATATTCACTAATAATCATCTCCAAGTCCACATTCAATCATTCCATCTGCTATATCCACACACAGCTTTGTGCTGTGACGGACACACCAGATATATCACCTCTTACCTAGTGTGGGCGTGCTAAGCTCTAGACACTGTTCATTCAGTGTTAAACTAGGCACATGGAAGGCAGAATTAACCGTCCACTGAATTATGGGAGCCAGGTTCTCCAAAGAGCCACTGGTTGAGTCTGCAGACAGAGGCGAGCTCAGCGGGGACTCAAAGTAAGGGTCCTCCACAGTCAAACAGGGGGCGGTCACAAGCGGGATGAGCGGTTTCAGCAGCGGCACGTCGCACCCATCTGCTGGCGTAAGGGCGCTCTGGCTGGCGTGCTCTTTGGTGGGGGAGGTCCTGGGGGTCTGCTCGAGACAGCAGGGTTCACACAGGGGGTCTTCGGCGGGAGGCGGAGTCTCGGGAGGGGCTAGGATCTGCTGTGTCTTCTGCTCATCCCGGGCTCTCATGGCACAGAGGATGTTAGTGTGGGGCTGTGATGGGACCTCCACATCCACAAGTACAGGAAAGCAGCATGCCAATGGGCTGGGGACGTCTCCCTGCTCCTTTATGAATGAACACCTGCAATGAACAATGAAGATATAGTATCTCCTTGAATGTATTTAACCGTGTAAATATCAAAGGAACAAATACGTACCTTTGTTGTGATTCTGAATCCTCTTGATGTCCTGATACTGGTCTCGATGGGTAGTCATGGTTCTCAAGGTCACTATCGCTGTCATTTGAGTCAGAAGATTGTTCCAATGCTACCTAGTCATTAGCCACAGAAATATGTGTTGCACGTTACAATGCCTGTGTACAGTATGTATGTAGGCTCTATACTGTACGTCATTTATTCTTGTAGGGTTCAATTTGAGTGTGTGGGAATAGAATGTACTGTAATATCACTTTAATATAGAGGGCATCTATCTCCACAAAATACTTTTCTAAGGTTCACCCACCTTAGCTTGTTAAGACACGTTTAGCTAAATTATTCATTTCCTGCTTTGGTATTTTATACATGTTGGAAATACTGACTCAACACATTCCTTCAGTCTACATAATTCACCATGGCTCACCATAGGTGGAGATTACCAGTGATCAGATGGCTGCAATATTTCTGTGCTTTGATAAACCAAATACCACCACAAAAGCCCAATACAGCTCTGTTTATTATACAGTATACTCAATTGTTGTGTTTGAATGACATTTTGAGTTACTCACCACATCTCTACTAGCGTGTATTTCCATGGACTGCAAACATCTCTCAAACAGGAACTTTATAGTTCTGTAGACCAGCTCATATTGTTCCTTAGTTTAGACAAAAGAAAAACAATAGCTCTGTCAAGTGACATATCAGCCTAAGGCATCTTGCGCATAACACAAATAGGGACTGTCGTGAGACACAAAGTGTGAACAATTCACATGAAAAGTGCATGAAATATGTACCTGCTCATTGGAAAGTTATCAAACAGACTAGAGGTATTATCTTGAGATGACAAAATGGGTTATTTTACAAAAAGTAACATCCACCTTGGTTTGAACAACAGAAGGTCTCTGCATTCGCATGTTTCCAACCAGCTCGTAGATGTTGAAGTCTTCTGTGATCATCTGAAGACAAAACGTTCAGCAGAGTTAACACGTTATATGTAATGAGCTAGGCCAGTTTACAATGTGGTAGCACCAGGAGTATGTCACCTGTTGTTTCAAAAGGTTCCATGTATAGTCGATGACACACAGGGCCCCTGTTCTTCCACAGCCAGCACTACAATCACACAACCAACATTACAGTGGTTTAACTATTATGCGAACGCTTAGCTTAGTTTATTTTATCTTAGCTTCGCTAGCTAAATTATTTGGTTGGAACGCTGATAAAGGCCTAAGCCAAAACTAGGTCATAGGACCACAGCAACAAGAGGAAGCCAACATGTACTGACCGACAAGAACGCACTATACACTATTGCTATCGATCTGTAGCTATGCCAACTGCTGATTGTATTACATCTCATTTGTAAAAGAGATTATTTATCTCAATGTGATTCCTGGTAAAAAAACAAAATAGAAATTATTTTTGTCTATCAGTCGATTTTAGTGGATATCTCATCCAATGTTGAATTTAATTATCCCAACTATAAGCCTAAACTGGTTAGAAGCATTTCAACCATGTTTACTGTACATATTGAACAATGTAGGCCTACATTTGTACTGTGTGCATTGTACATATTTACTGTAATTGGTCTGAACTTCAAGAGCTATATATTACAGTTATTCCATGTGGAACAATATGCCATTGAATGTACATGTGCTGACCTGACATCCAATCCCTTGTACTGTACTGGTTGGGCCCTCAGCTATGTGAACATTATGCTCCTGCCATGTCACTATATAGTGAGATGTGGGCATATTGTGGCACGCTGCTCATGGTGTAGTGCCAAACATGGCTCACTGCTATTCATTACATTGAACTACCTAGCTAAATACTGTTCTTCATAATGTCAGTGTTCTTTCCATCTCTTACTGTGCGTTTGTGTGTTTGGTATTATTTGTTGTGCCTGGTTATGTCAGTGTAACTGAACCAACTGCTGGGCTATTTACAGTAAGGAGGAAACCAACAGATATACATAATGTACACCGTAGCAGGCAGGTGCTTGAAACAACCTGGAGAGCTTTGTGTTTTAGTGTGTTGTATGTTTCAAGACGGTAAAAGTAAGTGCACTGTTTAGTGACCACAACCGCTGTGTTCCACAATATGAGGGAACTGTCTTGGTAAGAGCTTTCAAAAGAAATGGACTGTTCACCCACACATACACACACGCTCACATTTCCTGTGTCAGTTATATCTATACCGCCAAGGGGGGCAGGATAGATCTTTCCGCATATCACACCATAAATGGCAGCATGTCTTTCATGTTGATAAAAGACCACCCCCTCCCCCAACATCAGTTACATTGAGAACAAATCTTTCCAATCTTCATGAGGTAATCATTACTGACAATAACTGCACTCAAAATGTGATTATTTCTTGCCACACATATAATAGAATAGGTTTAATAAAGTGAAGAGAAAGGCATGTTTTATCTCTTGATAATATAATGAAAGGGTTCCCTGTGTGCCTTTGAGATAATAGTGACCACAGCAGGGAACCTTACCTGCAATGGATGCAAATGGGTACTTCATCATGGGCCTGATAGGAACGCATCTCCTGCACCATTTCCAGAATGGGAGGGATGGAGTCCGGGACACCGTGGTCTGGCCAGTTAACATAGTGAAGCTGCTGCAAAGTACGGCTACACTGGAGGATCAAAAAGACATTGTAAAGCGTTGGGATGTGTGAGGTTTTGTCTGTATGGTTTTTCAATATGTTACATTTAGTTTGACTTTATTATCATTGCACAATTGCTTCTAGTTAGTTGGGGATCCTAACAAGACATTTACTGTTAATCTTATGGCTATTATCTGTCAGGGTATAGAAAACTCACATTGAGATATGTCACCCGTAGAATTCTTGTCACATAATCTCCTTTTCTCTCCTCAAAATCCTGTAGACAAATAGGCAGCAGAGAAAAACTATGCTTATTTTGTATTTACTTACTTGACAAATCAGTAAATTACATGTACACTGTAGATGGATGTGTCTATATAGTTTCAGTAATTAATTATTATTACAGGTTGCTATCATAGTTCTCAACTGATGTTTCTAATGCTTGAGTTAAATAGAGAACAAAATAGGGGAACTAGATTCTCACGTTTTAGAGGTAAATATATCTGAGGTCAAAACCTCCCATAGTGGTTCATAGTGTGATCATCCACTTTCGATCACAAAAGTTTGTCATCACATTTTTTTATAATTTATTTGAAGAAATGTAGGTTATGTCATAATGCAAGTAAAATGTATTGTTTATTGTAAGTCTATTTTAACCCTGTAATTACAAGGCTCAATTTTTCAAATAAACCTGTCAGTAACTCCAAATTAGCTGTTCAAGGTAGGTTATAAAATCTAGTATTGTCTTGTGTAACATTTAAGATGGCCTAATAGTTGTTTTATGTAGTTTAATTAGAAAATTATTTGAAAGGGGTAAGCACTCACACAGTGAATGGTGAAAGGCTCACATACAAAGGGTTCCATTTGGGTCTTTGGCCAGTATCGCTCACACTTTTTCTTTAAAACAGTAAACAGTGCATACCAAATCACATAAAAGTAGCATATTTTAAAATGTACTGTACTGTAATAAACAGTTTGACACAAAAATGTAATTGTAACTAAAAAAATATGCAGTGGAGTTTGGGAAAAACATAGAAACACAAAACGATGGTTAATGAAGTAAATAAGAAAAGTGATAGGAATTAGGGAACAGTATGAGGACAACCTTACCCTTCCCATTTCAAACTCCTGACAGGCCATCACTACAACCTGTCATAAAACAAAATGCAATACATACAAATAAAAGAAATTTATGTAACACCTACAAAACTGCATTTACAAAGGGATTTTACATTCAGATGAAAATAGCTCATTAAAAATGTAGGTAAAACTTAATTTGAAACAATATAAAAAATATTAACTACAGTTAAAAATAATTATGAAGTTATAGAATCAGAAACAAAATTAGATAACAATGAAAAGAAATACCAATGGAGTCAACAAACAAATAATAAGACTCTATAGGAATTTATACTCTATAATAAAAAGAGTGTTACAGAGAATATATTGTAAGTGTACCTGAACATTGTACTGCCAAAGCATTCTCCAGAAGTCCAGTACTGTGTTGGGCAGAGGTCCTTGGGTTGCAATGTAAGCCCTGGACCCAGACACTCCCTTCAAACATAACATGTACTTCAGAAGTCATGTACGTCTATACAGTAAGACATAATCCCGGCACCATAGCAAGGCATTGCACATACTGTTGTGAAATCAAATCAAACAGTAGGCTTGCTAAAGCACAAGTCTTATATTTTGCACTACCTTGATGAAGCTGGCATTGATGTAGTCAGTGTCATGTTTGGAGATAGGAAGGTTGAGCTTCACTCTGCTGTGATCGACTAATGTCAGAAAACATATAACATGGATCATTACATGAAATAGTTATGTTTGCTATTAGGCTACAGTATGCCATTGAATTTGCTATTAAAAGGTACAACCCTAAATTATGTTGCATCACTTTAATGGTTGTGTGTTGGGGCAGAGAACATGTGGTCTGAGAAGTGCAGCATGAAGAAGTACCTTACTCCCAGGTGAGGGGGAACATATGTTGTTTCCAAACAATACAAATGCTCTGTAATGCTGGTTTTTACTATAGGTGCAAACTTTTCAAACACACATTTCTGAATTTACTGACAATTTTTCAGCAGTACTTTTAAACTTTTTGTTTAAAAGTTTATAATATTAGAAGTCAAATGTTCTCTGATAATACCTAACTATATGTGGTTTCCTGGGGTATTATTATTAGTTGTATTATTTTATGTAAAGAGGTGGCTTTGAATACTGTATCTCTCTCTTACAGGGCACTATGTCCTTGTATCGATTCCTTTTGACGTTTTCCTGATTTTCAGATGTCTTTGAGGGGTAAGTATTGTCAGCACGGTACTGGATCGACTGTTTCTTCAGCCTCTGAGAAAGAAAGAGTAAAATCAACCAAATCTATGATGTCTGTTCATTTGTCTAGTGCAGTTCAGCTCAGCCCAGCCTAGCACCTTCAGGAATTTAACTAAAAGCTGTTCAGGTTATAATGTAACCACTCTGTCTCTATTGCATCAATTTGGTTTATTGTCATTGCATGCTTATTGACTAGTTATTTCCTGTGCTTAATGGTCTCCCTATTCACTTACAGAATACTTGATTCTGGTATTCCTTGCCATTGTTATTATTATGTGTTCACATGTACAGTAACTAAACTTTTGAATAGATATAGGTTTATAGCACATTATATCTTACTGATCATGGCTAATCTTGCAGAAAGACATTGCACATTTCTGATATGCATTGCATTATAAACAAAATACCCAAACTTATACAAAAGTATCTGTGTGTTACAACACATGGAACTTGCTGAAAAAAGGACTCTTCTGTATTTTGTAACAAAAACTGTTGATGGGCCCCAGAGCTGACACATTCATGACTTAAAAGTGGCATGTCAGAACAACAACAGTAAGGATTTCCAGCCATCATTGACTGGCATGAGTGAGTGACACTAACATGGAGTCATGGCATATTCTTGTTCCAAACACACTGGCCTTATTGTTCCAAAGCTTGGTTCTCACTCCTCCAACACCACTAAAGGCCTTGCGGACCATCTGCACTATACTGTCACCACAGAGCATTTCTTGTTCTGAAGGGAATTGAAGCAATAGGTTTGGTCCCCTGGAGTCGTCATGACAGCAGCGACTCCCGGGCACGGAGATATATTCTTAATAACCATAGTGACGGCCCACCGGTGATGTCATGCTAGGCTGTGGTGGTACAAGACATTTGAGAAGCAGTCAGTGTGAAGTGTGCATGTGACAATGCATGGACTGTAGGTGAATTCCTGCATTGCATCGTCCTTCCTTGTACATCTGCCTTCAGTGGTAGCATCAAAGCAAAGAGGAAGCTCAAATGTGATGCCATAACAAAGACTAACACTACCTGAAAGTTCTTGTAATCAGAGATTGTAATTTTGTAAAGTGATGGCTGACGACACAATGTACATAATATTCCTGTAATGGTCATTTCACTGTAAATACAAATTAAAACACAAACACACACAAAGTAAAAGGAGACTGCACTGTAGTGTCACATGACTGGGCAAACACTTTGACTGGACTATAGTTTGGACTATTTCCTCTAGGAAGATGCAGATAACCCAAATATACAGTACATGCCAAACTCACCAGGAACTCCTGCTGAGGCTCTTTATTGTCTAGCTGCGCTAGTAAGCCCCTCAGTATCCACGCCTGCTGTTCCATGACTGGCTGTACACTGCCTGCGATGGGCCACCTCTGTCAGGCATGTCCTCGGGTAAGTGAATGGGGCTTCCTGGGCTCTGGCGCTGTAGCAGATTTGCACATAAAGGGTGGTAGTGCAGAAAAAAGGCACTTCTCTAATCCAGCTGTCACACACACACACACACACACACACCAAGCAACTGAGGGCGCATGTGTTGTGTTGTGATAGAGGAAGCAAGAGTGAACTAACAGGTTCTTCTGCCTCTTCCCAGGGTGTCTATTGCTGGGTCCTAGAGTCACCCGGGTGTGACTCTGTAAAGTGTCTGAGACAGAGAGAGAGCTAGAGTGAGAGAGAGAGAGCGAGAGAGAGAGAGAGAGAGAGAGAGAGAGAGAGAGAGAGATGTTGAACCACAGCAGTGCTGCAGATACAGTATCAATGTGCACAAACAGGCTTGAACAGCTGTTGCAACTCATAGTGGGAGGATGCAATCTAGCCAGTTGAGCTACATTCAAGTCAGGACGCACAGGAGTGTCGAATGGGGTGGGACATACATTTGGAAAAGGCGGGGACAAGGAGTGGTTTAAGATACATTCCCCACCACCACCACCACCCCTCTCCAGCTCCAACATCGGCCCCAGAACGTCATAGCCCCAGCTCTCTTTTATAAATTTTTAGAATTGAAAATCTGTCTAAGTATAATAAGAGGAGCATCAGGACAGGGGCATTTTCTCTCAGTTTCTTAACTGAAGCATTTCACTATATAGCTACTGTACATTCTATTTATACTGTAACAAAGAACATTATTATGGATGCATATAAGCCAATAATATATCTTATTAACCGATAATATATCTTCATTATATGAACATTTCCAGATAAGAGTTTAATAACATTGAAATTGTACTTGCTAAATTTGTAATGTATAACACAAAAGTTTTTTGGGTAAAGCTTTTTTAATTTATGTCAATTTTTTGTAATACAACATTAGGGGTTGTATAATTGTCATTATTATGGATGCTGCTCAACAGGCCTACACACACTGTAAAGAGTGATCCCCATGCAACCAACAGGTCAGTACCATCCTGACATCTAGTGGTTCATTAGTGAATTATTGCAAAACACAAATCATGGATTATTGAAATGGTTCTAAAATATTAAGCCAATGAGCGTTATGAATACATTTATTATTAACCACTCCGTACATTTCCATTGATTTATTTTATTTAGGAAATGTCCAATACAACAAACATACAAATACATATTGTGCAACATAGCACAGAACAATAAAAGCCTTTGCAAGAGTGAGAGTTAAACGGTTAAAACACTCAGTTGGCCTAAAGTGCAAGATATTTTACTATTAATGAGCTCACACTCTTCTTAAAAAAACTGGTTGAAAACATGATTTTCTGTCTCATGATGGTGCTGCTTTCTGTCATTGGTCTTATACAACATCGGGAGGTTGCTAAGTCAAACACGGTCCATTAAGAATTAGCAGTTAATTGTCAATTATTTCCCAGTAAATAATAATATGTTTCCTGCATGCATTCCTACAGTACCCCCTTCCCCCAAGGTGCGGCTCCCGACACAGCTAGTCCCCGACGTACCGGGCGGCCCCGAGGGCGAGGCCCGGGCCGATCCGGTTGTAGAGTGTGGAACTCCTGGGTGAGGGCCCGATCAATGTTCACAGCCCTCACCCTCCTGAGGGTGTTCCTTGGAACCGTACCCACCCAGTCCACCAGATACTGGAGCTGACCCTGCCGCCGTCTTGAATTCAGCACCGCTTCCACAGCGTATGCCGGGCCCCCCTCTGTCTCCAGGATCCCGACCCCCCAGCGGACTAGGAACCACCGGCCTGAGAAGAGAGACATTAAAGATGGGGTTATGCCGTTGGTAAGGGGGTGGAAGCTCCAGAGTAAATGACACGTCATTCACCCTCCGGAGGACCTTGAAGGCCCCCACATACCGGGGCGCCATCTTACAACATGGCAGGCGGAGTGGCAGGTCCCGCGCAGACAGCCACACCCTGTCCCCCATGTTGTAGTCTATGGTCTCGTTTTTTTTTTTTTGTGTTTTTTTTTAATATATCGTTTCCTGCGAAAGAGCAAAATGTCAACCACTACATATAAACAGGAAGCAAGTCGCCACAGTCCATCTCTTTAACATCCTGCTGCTCTATTGCTTTCACCTTCACAAATCTGCACTTTCTCTGAACAAAAGAAACCATGAAGACCCTTCTTCTGGCATTGCTGTTCAATGGTGAGATGTTTATAATTGTTATTTTGAATGATTAAAACCACATACCATTTACAGAAATTGGTAATCAATAGTACAATATTACAGTGGAGTTATAGAGTTACTGAAATGCGTGATCAATACATGTTCAATAATACTTAAAGCCTAAATTAACATAAATAATATAAATGTTAATATATAGAAAATATTTATTGGTTTGTAGCATCCCCTTAGCAGTGACATGTTGTATATTCTGTAACTACCGGGGGTTCTAACGCCGTGTGTTTAAACGTTTTAGCCAGCTTTCAGCTCCAGTGTGATAAAAGACAGATCACAGCACATGTTGGTGGCGAGTTCAGGCTTCTATGCCGCTACGACACAAACGTCTATCTGTACAGTAAGAAGTACTGGTGCCGAGGAAGCTCCAGAAACACCTGTGACATTTTGATAGATTCTGATAGAATGTCTAAGCCCAAAGATGGCAGGCTTCAAATTGTAGATGCCAGAAGAAACGGTCTGTTTGTAAAAATGACAGATCTTCAATTAGATGACAGCGGAATGTACTGGATTGGGATCGATAAACCTTACGCTGACATCATGGCTTCTATCGAACTTGTGGTTACTGAAGGTAAACATTTGAATATAAATGGAAACAATATTTTAATATTTTAAATGAATGATTTTACTATTTTAATGACACTTAACATCACTCAAATAATCTTTCCATTGACATTAACACCTATCCCTCCCACACACATGTGTACATACAGTATGTGTTCAAAACTAATTTCCTTTGAGACAATACAATATGTGTTATCTTACCTAATTGTATCATCATACGGTATACCATATACTCAATGTCTCCTTTTACCAGTGCCAGTGTCCAAACCTATTCTTAGGCCCATCAGCCCTCCAGTGAACACATGCTGGGGACAGCCAGTGAGTGTGCGCTGTGTTTGTGCACAAGGCACCAGTGTTCGCTACACTTGGTACCAGCAGCACACCCAGCATGAGGATGTCCAGCTGCACAGCTTGCCAGACCTATATCTACACTGTGGTGGAGTGCAGGTGGACACACAGTACTACTGCGACGCCAGCAATGACATTAGCAGCCAGACGAGTGACATTCTCTCTGTAAAGGTGCTAGTGCCCGCAGAGGATGACTGCATCTATGTTATTCATATTCCAGGTATACAAAGATGATCATACTCTGCTGTAACAATATCCGACCTGGAACAAACAGAAGGCAGGTGTGATGGAATTGTAATAGCCCTTTTCCCCCACTCATCAGACCACCCCATTTATGACTGCTCCAGCAGACTGAGGACGACCTCAGCCACATCCACACATGTAATGAGCAGTCAGCCTTACATGGAAATCAGAAACCAGACATCCAATGGGACGCACACAGATTGGGATGTGCGTCACAACAGGTTTGACCTGTATTATCAGCCATACTCATTTACCAGTTACATCAACTGCCAAAATATCTATCTATGGTGTTTTCAAAATATAATAGACCAGATATTTATAAATAAATACAAAAATAGATACTGATAATATGTGATTTAACATTTATTTTATGTTTTGATACTAAGTCAGTTTTTAGGTAAAAAATTCACTAATGTTCTGAACCTTTGTTTCAGGGCACGGGCAGGACTTCAACTCTGGTATATAATTCTACGTTGGGTGTCCTTTGTGTTATTGTTGACAATATTTTGCATTACAAACATATACTTTATACTGAATGGACAAGAAACAGTATCGCATAGACAAAGATACAGGAACAGGTGAATGACTGATTAATCAAAACTTTATTGCACTTTTTGGCAATGCAATAATCTGCAGGCAGCAGACTCAGAAACACTGAAACACACTCATATATGCTGGAACCTTGCATAGGGCTCTTAGTGAGGAGCATTTCGCACACATTCTGATTATTTAGGCTAGTCCTCTAATTTAAATAAGGTAGATCTAAGGTACATTTTAAGGTGGACACAATAGGCAAGGTTATTAACTGATTACATGTAATCAGTTATATGTAACTGGTTACATAAAACTAACTGCAATACATTACTGTAGTGATCCAGCAGTCGAACCACGCCCATTGATAATTCATGCTGAGGAATTATTAAGGTTTGAATATTGGACT
>JAODTR010046785.1:0-18778 GCA_025399935.1 Amblyopsis rosae | reverse complement strand
ATCAATGCATTTACATAATTCAAATCAAACTACAATCTGTACTGCAGGTAAATAATTGTAAAACCAACCGTATGACATCTTGATTGTATGGCTGAGACGCTGACCGCCAACAAAAATTAAGCCAACATCGCCCTCTAGTGGTCATTAATCAGTACAACATAAGGCTCCGACCATTCTAGTGGCCACTATTAGTCATTACGTTCAACGTTAGCAAAATATAATATGTATGCATGCATGTTTATAATTATACATTTGTTAAAAAAATATATATATATAAATAAAAAACACAGAACTAAAGAGAATATCTGAAATCTGAATCAAAGATGAATAAGCTCAAGCATGCTAGCCGCTTGGAAGCAATGTCTGGAGCAGCATGGATTTAGGGCAAGCACTGGAATAGTCCAACCTAGGATTTCGATGTGGGGTTGGCACTTCATAAAAAATACTAATCACCTATCAACAGGAAAATTACGAAAATGTAGAGTAATGTCGTATTTTATTAAGTAACCTATAGTTTGGTGTTTGTTGTATGTTTGTTTAGTAAATAAAGACGTGATTAATTATTCTATTTTAAGATTTGTACACCCCCCAAAGTTTCAACTTCACTTACCGACACGGAAGCGCATGCCTTCTGTCAAAAAGTCAAAAAAGCTGTGTGAGAAATCCGATTGAAAGGTCGTGCTTTTGTTTAAGAATGGATGGCCAGCGTTGGTTACCACTGGAGGCGAATCCAGATGTATGTATCGTTGTGATTATCACAAAACCATCGCTCTATAGATTGTCATATTATCAAGCAAATGTAACCAAAAGCTAAAGCCGGTGTTGCTGCTACTGTGGTGCTATTTCATCGTAAAGTTGCTAACGGTTCTATTTATTTATTTATCGTTTCAGGTCATGAACCAAGTGAGTATTTCCCCCACGTGTTATAGTGAAGTATAGCCTATCAACAATCATGCTTGCAGCCAGGCTAACTAAATCATACATAACAGCACTTCATTTTGAACTACAGTTCAGTACTATAAGTTAGCCTTAAACTGTTTAGCGAGACACTTAGGCCTATTGCTTTAAGTCTTGCGTCAACTCAAGTGTGAAAGTTCTATCAAATAAGTTATACTTTGAGTCAAGTGTGGTTGTTTAATATAACTAATACATGTAGGACACTTCTGTTGTTGTTTGTGTTAAAGTTTAACGCGTATATTTGTCTTAGTTTCTATGTCAGTTGGGTTTAAGACCCACCTGGCAATTTGGAGATGTATATGGATTGGATCCTGACATTCTCACCATGGTACCAAGACCTGTGTGTGCTGTTCTGCTCCTATTCCCAGTGACAGAGAAGGTGCTATAATTACATGTTTTGCATCTGTACAAGATTCTCTGTTTGCAGCATACATAACTCAATATTTTCATTAAAACCCTGTACAGTACGAGTCTTTCAGACTAGAAGAAGAATTGAAGATTAAAGCTCAGGGTCAGGAGATTTCCCCGGATGTCTACTTCATGAGACAGACTATTGGAAATGCATGTGGCACAATAGGGTTAATTCATGCAGTGGCAAACAACAAATCAAAGCTTTACTTTGGTAAGTTTGTGTACTGTGTGTGTGTAACAATAGCAAACTTGTCTCTCCTTGCAGTGTCAATTAAACAATGATACCATACTGTTGAAACAAGACTGCAGGTTGCTCATCAGAAATAACTAGCTAATTGTGGAAATTTGAGTTTTTATAATAATCTGAAGCAAGAACAGAATTTGCCTTAAATTCATTTCGATTATTATTTGAGTATCCGCTATCTATTATATTTAGAGTCCGATTCTCCTCTTAAGAAATTCCTGGAGGAGTCTTCTCAAATGAGCCCAGAGGAAAAGGCCACGTTCTTGGAAAAAGATGAGGTATGTCTCTGGGGTGACTTATCAGGGCTGTTTTAGATCTGGACATGTTTGCTGCTGCTAATAATAACAACAACAATAATAATTTCTTCTGTGTTGTCGTTCAGAATATACGCGTTACACATGAATCCAGTGCACACGAAGGCCAGAGTGAGGTTAGTATACTGTATTGATTTACAGAATAAATGTACTGTAATATTCATCTGTACAAATGTAACACAGATTTCATATTCAGAAAGTATGGCCTATTATGTATTTTATTTATTTAAATAATATATAATTCTATATAATTGTGTGTGTGTTTTAGACTCCAAGCATAGATGAGAAAGTTGATCTGCATTTTATAGCCTTTGTGAATGTTGGAGGACATTTATATGAACTGGGTAAGTTATCTATTGCTGAAGTATCCTATTCTGTGTCGCATTCAGTATATACATTTTTAACAACACTATGAAAACTGCTGCTTAAAAATAAACACTACTGTAACATGTCAAAATATAATAATAATAATAATAATACATTTTATTTCGGGACACCTTTCAAAACGCTCAAGGACAATGTACATAAACAAATATAAAGATCTATATAAAACATTTGGTACAGATATACAATAGTATTGGACAGTTGACTACGGCAGGAATATATGTATTTTAAAAACTAAAAGATTTGGGAAATATATAGAAAATTGAATAATAACACATACCTATTGGGAGGGCAGGGAAGTCAAGTGAATGGAACAAGGGGTTAAATGTTCTAGGCAACTTTGAAGAGATGGGTTTTGAGGAGTTTAGCAAAAGAGTTGACTGGTAGCTTGTCGTATGTGCAGTGGAAGTGCGTTCCAGAGTCTGGGGGCAGAGCAGCTGAAGGCACAAGCCCCCAGTGGTGGTGAGGTGGAAGGGAAGGGGGTGACGAGAAGCCCTGTAGAGGAGGAGCAGAGAGATCGGGAGGGAGTATATGGCAGGAGAAGGTCAGAGAGGTAGGAGAGAGCCAGATTGTGAAGGGCCTTGTACAATATGTGAGAAGGAGAGTTGATACTGTATGTACTGTAGATGATGTGATCTGTTGACCTTGTCTTTGTGAGGATTCTGGCAGCAGCAGTTCTGTACTAATTGGAGTTGATTGAGTTTGCTTGGGATGCCAGAGAGCAGAGAGTTGCAGTAATCTAGACGTGAAGTGACAAAGGCGTGGATGAGGGTTTCGGTGTTTGAGTGTGAAAGTGAAGAACGGAGTCTAGATATGTTGCAGAGGTGGAAGAAGCATGCCCGGGTGATGGTTTTGATGTGTGATTCGAATGAAAGAGTTACTCTATCACAAGTGACACTAAGAATTTTCACAGTTGTTGACAGTGTGATGGGAAGACCGGCAATGTTAAGGCTGGGGTTGTCTTGTGTGGAGAATGTATTTGGAGCCAATGAGCAGGATCTGATAAGTATGGATAGAAGGCCGGAGTCAGCTGCACAGAGGAGGTCACTGGTGATTTTTACTAGAGCTGTTTCAGTTCTTGGTTTGGGACGGAATCCAGACTGAAATGGTTTGAATAGGTTTATTGGAATTTAGATTGAGAAGGTGAGAGGTCACAACCCCTCTCAACTGTTTTGGAGAGGAAAGGACGGTTGGAGTTGTTCATGTCATTGCGTTTGTAAGTGTGGGTGTAACTGCTGCTGGGGGTACGGAGTCTGTGGGGGGAGAGGAGTTAATCGTGTCGGTGAGCAGGCGAGAGATGGAAGGAAAGCATGTTCTGATGAAGCTAGTAGGCATGTGATCAAGTTGGCAGGTAGATTTAGAACATTTAATATGAAAATATACCACAAACATGAATGCAAAACATACGAACATCTGCTAATAAACTCTACCACTGTATTAAGCATTGGTACACTTTGTATAATAAAATGTTTTGTCATGTCCTTGCTGTAGATGGCCGCAAGCCTTTTCCTATTGTCCACAGAAAAACCTCTGAAGACACTTTCCTTGAGGTAAATGAAACAGAAGTACACATTCTCCGTTTTGCAATTTATATATTTTTACGATTTTATTTAGCACACACTTTTGTCCAAAAACTTTAAAGTAAATTTGTCAATAGAAATTGTAGGCCAGGGGATTTGATCATTCATTAATTCAGAGCAAATTGTAATATCTGCAGGATGCTGCCGAGATGTGTAAAATGTTCATGGCTCGCGACCCCGAGGAGCTTCACTTCACTGTCATCGCCCTCTCCAAAGCATGAAGACAACGCCATCTTGATTGAATGCTGACACTTTGTTTTACAATGAGATGCAAACACAACTGCCAATCATTCTAAAGTGCTGAGTTTGTGTGAGAATGATCATCTTTTTCTTTTCCTAAACTTCCTAAAATGTGGGTCAGGAAAAAGTAAAGGTTTATCATGCCAAAGTATTACCAAACATAAGTTAGGACTTAAATCTAACTACTTCCACAATAACCAGTGCTTTTTAAGTGTTTTACAGGTTTAAAATTATGGCTAAATCTGTCTTCATTAAGCATGTTCAACAAAGGAGTTTTACAAGGCTTTGTTAATTGTGTTATAAGAAAGCTTTGCAAATGAATATGAATTCATTGTGTATGCAGTAGTGCTACTCTTAAAAACTGGTCACATTAGCCTTAACTGCAGAGGTTGAATGATTCATTTTGGAATTTACAGTATACTATCACAAAACACAAGTGCTACATCTGTTTTGACACTTTTTGTAAAAAGAGTTGGACATTCTGTGGAATTAAATAAAATAAATTTAAGTAAACAACTTCTTCTCTCACTCAGATCAATCACAGATTGATGATATACAGATGATAGATGACGATATACAGGTTATTGGTCTTGTGGTACAAGTAGGGGAGATGCAGTGATTTAACAATAATGCCCACTGGGTGGCGTGTGTGTGTGTAAAGTTTAACTTGCATGTAAAATGTTTTCAGTATTAGAACATTTAAGTACGGATTGCATTAAACCACAACACACACCTTTCAAATTAAAGGAATCGTGGTTCACTTGAGTGTTTTACAAAACCAAGTTTGATACGTGCTGCGCGGTGTTAAACACGTTTCATCACACAAAAAGGTGGAGTAAGCAGATTGCAAAGGTATGCCGTGAGGAAAAAGGGCAGGTAGGCAACCGTTGGTTAAACTGAACTCACAACAACCTGACTGTCCATTGGGGCAAGACACTATCTGATTCAACCGAAGGACAGATGGGCATTAAGCAAACTAGCTAGATTAAACTAACATAGTCTAACTTCACACCAGTGTCAAAGGAATCCGTGTCGTGTGTATCTGTTTAGTTTTAAGTTGCCACTAGGAACTGTTTTGTCATTTGATGTTATTCAGATCGCGCTAGGATAACTTGTGATGGAGTGGCGTGAGCAATCTGCTGTCAGCAGCGAAGAGGCTTATTTGGCGGCACAAAGATGGGTCGAGGTAAGAATAAATAGTCTACATACTTACAGTTAAATGTTAAAACTGATTCATCGGATGTCCACTCAAATGTTTATTTACTGAAAGTGTTGTGCTTGCTTACATATGAGATGATGGAGGCTTTGTGTTTACACAATTTGTCTGATCTCTCATCCTAACACATTGATTCATTTACACAGACTATTCCAGGTCATATAATCTTGCAAAATGGATATTCAGCAATTTCATATTTTAGGAGAGCATACTTTAAATATGTATGCTTTAGCCCACATGTATAGCTGTTAAGACATGCGCAACATAAGTAGGCTACCGTAGCCAACTGTTGCATGAGTTCCACATTGTTCATTTTGACTGTCATCATTTCCATGACCCTATAGTACTTGTTGAGTTTGCAGTAGCCAAGTTGTTTTATGATTATCAACTGTCGTTTTTATGACCATAAGATATGGTTATGTCCTAAGAAAAAAACCCATTATGAATGCTTTCTTTCTCGCTGGTAAGTTTATTTATGCCCTCAGTCTAAGAGCAGCCCCGTTTTCAGCAGGTGATATTTCAATTTTTACCAAGACTTCCAGCCAGTCCAGCTATACTTTTTCTCCTAAGCAGACAAAACAGAATACACGGTGACGAGCACAGCGTCAGGGAACACATGTTCTAATTTCACAGGGGTGACTGAATGCCTTCGACGTGACATCGGTCCATTTTACACACTACACACATTGTAGTGGCTCGGCTCAGGAGGAGCTCTGCTTAACCCGTGATCACGGGCAAAAGCATGAATATGACATGGGTGGGTAGGCAGCAGACTCAGTGAGCTATTGGTCCTATAGGTACAGTACTGTAGAGACAGGTTCTGGGTCAAAAGCAACAACTTCACCTAAACAGGAAAGCATTCCTGATCCCGGGGGGTAGTATCCTTCTGAATGATTAACATGCAAGGTTAGGCTTCACAGCTCTGCTACGGAGGTGTTTGCGCATAGCTACATAGGTAGTGTTTGAAAAAAGAAAAGTGGACTAAATGGTCTCTGGAGTCTGTCACATGGACACATTCCTGCATTAGACTCTGTGGTTGTGAGCATAGCCTTGACTACACCGCCCCCCTCCCCCTCGGCCCGTCCCCCTCAGAGCATGCCTGTCTGTCAGGACAGTGAACTGTATCTTACAATGGCAGAGCAATGCAGTAATGGAGCTTGTTGTTGCTGTAAAGGGAGTTGAGAGGCCTTCAATAGTTTGGCTGGTGTGCTTATCAAATATGTTGCTGGTGTGCTTATCAAATATGTTGTCTGGTGTGCGTGCCAGGTTCAGAGTAATGTAGCCCTACATACGTAGTCTGTAAACAAAACATATAGTGTGTTGTGTTAGTGTAGGAGCGTGAAAGAATCCACCAACACAATTTATGAGCAATCATAGGAATGGTAATGTGATTTGAAGGTACTTCGCAAAAAATGGGGCTGTGGCTGAAAACACTATCATTTTTAGTAGGCTACAGCCTCACGTTCTATATAGAATCACGCTGAGAGCCTCCAATATAATAATAATAATAATAATACATTTTATTTTGGACGCCTTTCTAAACACTCAAGGACATCTTGCATAGCAAATACATAGATATAAAACAGTTGGCTGAAATATGATGATGAATATGATAATTTAGAAGCTGTATAGGATTTTAGAGCTATAAATATAGTGCACTTTATTAGAAATGCCATAGCAATCTGCTATCAGAAAGTCAAACGCTGGGAGATTTCTGGCCAATCGGGGCCTCTTTTCCCTGATTGGGCCGGCTAATCTATCAATTGCCTGTCAGTCACATGAACACAACACATGAATACACACTTACACCAGGTTGTATGTGTGGGGGGGGATGCGGTTGGGATTGTTGATTAACAAAATCTTTCTCTCTTTTTGTTATTTTCTTTTTAGCTAGCTAATTACTCTCCTGCAGCTCTCAATTAATCACATTTTAATCTTGATTTCAATTCCGGTTTGTGTTCTGAATGACAGGCGCACGTTCACTTTCATCCCTCGCAGGGTGAAATCAAAAAATCTACGTGAAAAGCACCAAGTGTTTTTTAGGTGCCGTGAATGCAACATCTTTCCAAAATCAATGAGTAATCCTATCAAATAATCGTGATTTCAATATTGACCAAAATAATCTAATTAAATCTTCCATAATCGACGAGCCTTACTCTCAAATACTATTGACATCAGCTTTAAGCCTTGGCCAAAACAGTTGTTTCTGGTCTCTTGCCTGTCCTTATGATCTGAAGGACAGCTTCGATTTGGGGCCCGATCTGTTTTAGCCTGGCCCCTGAGATTATAGCCGGGAAACTCTGTTTGCGTTAGCGCCACCCTGCGGGCAACCGAATCAGGGTGGGCAAGTGCGAGGACGTTGAAGCCATAAGCGTGTTTAGAAATGCTTGTAGAGCAATTTAGTAGGCCACTGATGTCCATTACGTTTTGCTAAATGGTAAAACGTGGTGAGACAGAAAACAAATTCTATTTGCTGAAGCCCCCCTCGCTCTTCTGACGGATGTTTGGTGAACAAGTTGTTGTTGGCACCATTCCATGCTTGCAAACAAACCTTGTATGCTGTGTTGCTTCAATGCACTGTCCACATGACTAAACAATGTCTGTGTCAGGGACTGAGGACACCCCCATCCCCCTCCCAAATATTATAATTATAATTTTTCTACTTTTCTCATTTTTGTTCCATTGTTTGGTCAAAGTTGTATGGAAATTAGATCTGTTATCCAAATACAGCAGGATTGATTTGAGTTAATCCTGTACCTCTAATTAGGGGTGAGGGCATTATAAGTTTATGACTAATTCAGCGTGCCACATTATAAAAGTACAGCGTAGGTTGTACAATGTGGGTTCGCCCAGCCTTGCCCCTAACAATGATGAGGAGGCAAACGAGTGTGCTGTGCCAGGAGGGCAGTCGTGCATTATGGTTGTGTACGCTAGCGGAGATATCATCTTGATCAGTTCAGCTTGAATGCTTTCGTTTAATGAGACGTTTTAGTCTAGATTGTCAAGCAGAGCACACTAGCGAGCAACTAGAGTTACTTACTTTGCTTCACATTCACATGGTGCTCTGCAGGTGTCTGAATGATGTCACATCCTGCTACATGATTTTGATCCATAGACTTATTATTAGATGGACACAGTGGGGGGAAAAAATGGCGGCTCGATCTTACCAAGTATTTGCTCATTGTCGCAGTGATTAAGGGTGTCGCCATATTGGCAAAGTGGCTCTTTTGACACATGCGCCGTACAAACAGAAGATGACGTTGCAACCTGTGACACTGGAGTTCCCGACCTCAAGCCCCGTGCACTTTTGTTAGAAAGAATATATGTACCTAAGGACCAAGAGAATATTATTAAGCACCATATAAACCAAGTGTGGCCCTGCCCCCCTGTTTTGATCCAATGACTTATATCGGTTACACCGAATTACATCAATGAAAAGTATTTTTCCTGACATCCCTTCTCATAATAAGTAAGTAAGTAGGGATGGGACGATATACAATATTATCGTTTATCGCGTTGGCTGAAGGATCGTCTTGCCCATTGTGTCCCCCACATAAAAAAAAACATAGATAGAATTTGTTGAAATACTTGTTTCCAAACAAAAATAATCATACAAAAAAGATACAGTACATGTGTCATGCTAATAAAAATTATTGTTTAACAAAATTTCAGAAAAAGTGATTCCAGTATGTTGCCATTTTAAGAGTGTAGTAATAGTAATATAATAAATAATCGCGATAGTATATAGTCTCTTGAAATTATTTTGGCCATTATAATCGTGATATACACTATTCACATCGTCCCATGCCTAACTAACTGTAAGTTAAAGTGTTAACTGCACCCCAGCTCTGAGATTGACCCCGCCCGTTGCTTTGAAAAATGCTAAAACGTAGTCAAGGGTGATCTCCATTAACATTTTAATGCTCAAAAAACACAATTTAGGGTGCAGTTACACTTTAACAACATAGTTCTCTGTGCCATGTGATTACAACAGTAGGGGTCAGAGTTTCATATGCCAACACCAGGGCAAGACTGATAACGTTGCTTGTGTGCCTTCGTCTGTGTTTATGTCTACATTTTTGGTGTCTGGATATGATTTGTAATTTTGTCAATGGATGTGGAGTAGGCCATCGTTCTGTTTTGTAAACATACCAAGCATTTCATAAC
Organism: Amblyopsis rosae; assembly: GCA_025399935.1. NCBI lineage: Eukaryota > Metazoa > Chordata > Actinopteri > Percopsiformes > Amblyopsidae > Amblyopsis > Amblyopsis rosae. The sequence continues at coordinate 9,265 of JAODTR010046785.1, read as the reverse complement.
AGCGCCAGCATGATACATTGTCAATCACCTTCCAGGGAACTGAAGTCTAAACACTATGATATTTGAGTAGCATTCTCTTAATTCATAACGTCTTAGTCCACGACCTGTTTGATATGTCTCACAGGTTTAGACTACACCTTTAAAACAATATGAAATACTTGTCATACTATCTTAAGGCACCTAAGCCTTGGTCAGTTTTTCCAGGGAGTGTTCTAGGGTGTAGCAGGGTGTAAAATAATTGCCCTCATGTCAGTCGAGCTGTATTTGGCTAGCTTCCTCTCTCTATCTTACTTTTCCCAAAAGTTTGCCCATTACTTAGCTTTTGGTTTGTGGCAATTTTCCTTTCATAAACGCTTGAAAGGTAAAGAGACAGAAGCGTGAGACAATGTGCAACTGACCTATGTGGCTGAAATGACTTGTTTGACTTGTGTGTGTGTGGGGGTGCATGTGTTGTGTGTGACGTGTGTGTGCGTGCATTGACAACTGCGTTCAAGTGTGTGTATTTTCACGTCTGAATCCATTTAGATGTAATGCATACTACAGTATGTGTTTTTTCCCCCCATAATTACAACGCAGTAGTTATAATGTTTGAAGTCAATAAAGTTCTCAAAGTTAAGTACAGAAGAACTATTGTTTCATAATTTTTGCTGTCTTCAGTGTCTTGTTTTCATAACATTTACACACAAATCTTTGTTTTGGTCATTGGCAGTTTACAATAATCTGAATCCTCTTAGTGTCACATATTGAATATGTGTTTATGTTTTGATACTTTTCACACTGCAGTAGCCTTAATGTCTGAGTTCAGGTAATACATGATTTAGGAAACACCACACCACAGAACAAGGAAGCTCTATAGAGGAGTGGCCATATCTCTTAGATCTGACATCTTTTAACCCTCTCACCTTTTATATGAGGGCATCGTAAAAATGTTTACTGCCTCAAAACAAGCTTTCCTTTTCTATGGTACACTATAAATCTGCTTCTGCAAAGATGTCAGACTCAACAGTTTGAAGGCAGGTGTAGTCAACTCAACTGCATTGCCGTTATCTAGTATGTCAACATTGTCTATTACAATTGACTATTACAATATCTAACCTATGGAGTTTTTTATTTATACTGAATGTAACCTCTATCCCTCTTAAATAGTTTAATTTAAGTGGTTTCTAGTGGTTTTGTGGTTTTCAAACTTTTCGGTCACAAGCCCTAAAAATAACTGTTTCCTAGCTTACGACTGTGTCATAAGCAAGAAACCATTTATTTTACTAGCGTAACCTAAACACATAAAATAACCATGCAGTGTACTGTATATAATTGAAAATGGATGCACACTTTATTACCTACAATTAAACTTGTAATTGTCAAATACTCTCACAACCTATCAGATTCCCATCCCCGTTTTGGGAAAACTCTTTGCTAAGTGACTAAATATGTACAATGTGTGTGGGCATATGCGTGTAACCATGCGTGTTATGCTTTCAATGTTAGCCCGCGTAATGCGTCTCGGCTTTCCTGCAGCGGTGGTTTAGGCTCATGGTTAAAGCATGAAGCTATAACATCGCGCTGTGTTTTCCCCCAGCTTTCCAGATGCTCTCCAAGCCTTGTGGCTTGAGTTGCCTGGCTCCCTGTCTGTCTGTCTGTCTGTCTGTCTGTCTGTCTGAAAAGTCAGTCAGTCAATCCCAGCTTCTCTCTCTCTCTCTCTCTCTCTCTCTCTCTCTCTCTCTCTCTCTCTCTCTCTCTTTCTCTCTCTCCTCGTTTACCAGTGAGATGGGCTGCCCCACTCAGGACCGCAGGAAATACCTGAAGAACACTCCACTCTTTCTTGCAGATGCACTGCTGTAATTTGTGAGAAAATACCACTGACTTCCTCCCCTACTGTTCTCAACATCCTACCTTTCTTCTCCCACGTCCCCAACATCTCACCCCACCCTTCTCTGTGTTTTTCTTCCTCTCTGCACTCTATTTATTTATTTATTTATTTATTTTTCCCCCTTCCAGACGGTGACTAAGAAAAAGTTTGGGAGTAACGACTTCCGATCTGCGCTGGAGAACGGAGTTCTGCTGTGTGAGTAAGTACCCCTGGTTTTCCCAGGCACCTTTTCTCCAAACTGCTCATTCATCGGGAATCCCTCTCCTCTCCTCCATTATCTGCGCTCCTCCGTTGCTGTAAGTGTTACTGCTATTTCCCAGGGCCCCTCGGGCAGACCCCACGCTGGGGCAGAATGTCTGTCTGTCGGCCGTGTTGACAGGACCAGTGATTGTGCGGCCGCGCCACAGAGACTGTATTGTGATTGTTTTCATCGTCAGATCTCCCCGCAGCTTGTTTGAGATCGCACGCACTGATCTATTTCAAGAGAGAGCGCGTTGCCTGTTTGACAGATGTCACAGAGTGGAGCTTTAATGAGTTGCTGCGTGGTAACTCTTAAATCATCCGAAATAGCTTTGGGGAGCCAACGGAGCCTTGCTTTATCATTACGCTGCAGTCGTTGAAGATGAAGGTTTTGGATGAGACTGCAGCAGATTTATCATGACTGTGGCCAAATAGGTGGAATACCTCATTGTGCAGACAGGATAAAATGTGCGAATCAATGTTTCGTGGCCATTTTAATGTTTGTGTGTGCATGTGCAATTGTGTACGTGTTCATGACATGGGAATGCTCAATATTTTGTTTGTGTGTGCGTGCGTGCATGTGTGTTTGTGTGGGCTGTGGGACACAATAGTGAGGACACAATAGTGTGTTTTGTTAGCATTAGTCAGCTGGATGCTGTAATTACAACATGATCCCCCAGAATCCCCCAGTCCTCTTCAGAGCATCTATTCTTCGTTGTGCTGATCTGAGCCTGACTCCGCTGTTTCATCACTGCCAGGGAACGGCAGACACACGGTCATTCAGGCTGAGAGAGTCAGGTAGTAGAACCGATGTCTGTACCCTGTTACCCTTTGCCTCCTTGCTCGTGGTGCTGGCGCTGGCCCTGAGCACAGAATCTGGCCTTTGTCCGTGTATCCCGGCATCCTTATGTTGAGCACGGCCAGGTATATGACCGTGTTCTGTGAAGGATAAACCAACTGTATTTGTTTCCCTACCCATGTCTTCATGGGGACGGGATGTTCTAGTGGCCTGGGTGTTTGGCTCCCAGCCGAAAGGTCGTGGGTTTGAACCCCGGTGTTGACCCACCTGTAAGCATCCTTGAGCAAGATGCCTAACCCCCCAACTGCTCCCGGTGGTTGGTCGCACCTTGCATGGCAGCAATCGCCATCGGTTTATGAGTGTGTGAATGTGAGGCAAAATACTGTGAAGCGCTTTGGATAAAACCGCTATATAAAAGCAGTCAATTTACCATTCATCTTTGAGCTGGCTAAGTTCAAGCACAATGGTCCCATATTTTGGATCTATATTTCATCAATATTTCATCTGTTCCAAAAAAAAAAATTCAAAGTGGAAAAATGTGACTCTTTGATACATATTATTGAAGCACTGGTGCTAAAAACATACCGATAAGCACTCAGAAGTATAACTTAGAATATAGTGTGTTGTGCTATACTATTCTATTATACTATTCATGAACTTGTTTGACCTCACATTTAGTTGACTAGAGCCTTCGTGGGAGACTGGAAGTTATTATTATTATAGAGACGGTCATGGGCTCAATAAGTAAATCAGTTGTAGCGAACCAATGAGTCTCCAGTTATATTTTAACATATTGGTTGAAACCAATGCCATATATGGAATACACTATGAGGTATGTGTCACAGTGGATAGAGAGGGAAATCTAAGAGTCGAACCCCGCTGCCTCCTCCTGACTACGTGTTCCTGAGCAAGGCAAAAAACCCTACCTGCTCCCGGTGGAAGGATGGCTGATGCCAACATCTGTGTACTTTGAATGTGTGCGTGTGTGTGTGTGTGTGTGTGTGTGTGTGTGTGTGTGTGTGTATGTGTGAATGTTAGGCTATCCTGCACAGCGCTTTGAGTGGGCTAAAGGTTAGAATGAAGAAGAAGAAAAAAATGTACTGTAAATTACCATTTAATATTGCTTCAGTCACTACTCGCATACATTTCTTGACTTCTTTGAATGAGACATAATTGTAATATATCCTCTCTGTTATACACACCTAATTAACACATATTGCATACTCTTATCTCACCATTTAAATTCTTTACATTAAGATTGTGTACAAACATGAGTAAATAATTGTATTGTGTGTGTGTGTGTGTGTGTGTACTAAATGTGGTTAAAGGAGGGCAGGGTGTTTTAGCAACAGCATAGCACTGGTGTGTCTTTATGTCACAGTGTTGCACTGGCCATTTACTAAACTGGAGCCAGGTGTCTGCCAATAAAGCAAGTCGTAAACACACCACCAACTGCTTTTTGCTTATTCCCCACTAGTCAGTCCAACCGAGCCAACAACCTACCTCTCACACGCACTTTCTCTCTCTCTCTCTGTGTGTCTCTCTCCCAGTCTGATCAACCACATCAAACCTGGTGCCATTAAGAGGGTTAACAGACTCCCCACTCCCATCGCTGGCCTGGTAAGTTGGATCCATTGCATCCATCTGCCACTCTCTGTCCATACTATACATTGTGGACTAGTACACATAATGAGCTCGGAATACTTGAAACTATATTAAAATCACCTACATTATTTGCATTAAAAACATCTTCCGTTAAAACCATCCTGATTTTGTCAGTGCCACAAATTGCTTCATTCAACACATCATCCCAAACGGATTTGGATGAAGATTTTCCAGACTGATCAGCCAATTGTGCAAAATAGCTTTAGCCTCAATGACTCCTCTATCTGAAATGCTCTTTCTATCTTTGCCAACTATTCAAACTGGCTTTGGAGCTGTGTCTCTGAGAGTATATGCTTAAACAGACTGCTTTGCTATGAGCGGTTGCCGGTTGCAAAGGAGTAAGACAGTTATTACTACCTGCAACTATATCAGTGGTTACCAATCTTTTGGACAGCCAACTCAATGCAAATGCACAAATTAAGTGCTTTTAAACATGTAAAAATAATGTTTTGGGCTTGTTGGCATACAGGCGTTAGGGTAGTTCGTTAAGGGTGCAAAGCGACTACATTATCGCTTTGTTGTGGGTGTAATTAAGTCCAGCTGCTCTAAGGAAGTATACCAGTCCTCATCCTCAAAAACGCCTCTACATGTTTGGTCAGATGCTGACAAGTTGGCTGTGTAGACCTGCTGGCATTGATCAGTAGAGACTATAAAGGTATAGTCAGCTATTGCAAGCTAATTGTATACTAATATACCTTTAGTCTAATTCACCAAATATCTCCTTGCTAGCATACCGTCTTCTTCTTCAACTTGACTCCGTAAATAGGAACATAAACAAAGTGTCGAACAAAATAACAACAAAGCCGCTTGGCTTTGTAATGTGTTTCAATGTGTGGGGAGTTGATTCTGAGGGAGTTTGTTTTGATTTGAGCTCAAAAGTTTGAAAGCATTCTGGAGAATACAGCAGTACCAAACACTACCACTGCATCTATCTGCTGATACAAATCCCACACTGAAGCCTGCCAGCATGTTCTAGACTGTCCCTTATATCTTGCTGGACACCTGCTGAGCTAATGGGTTTTACGTATCTCTCAATCAGTAGCATGGTGCTATGTTTCTGACTCTTGGACTCAAACCTGAAACCACCTGATCATAAATTCCCCCGCGAATGCCAAGCTCCTGGTTGGCCGAGGGCTATCAGTTACTGCTGACCACATGTGAAGTGGCGCAAAGCTCTCCAGCTAAAGATTACTCATTCTCTGCCTGCTGTGCTGGAAATATCTGTTCTTTGTAAGTGGTGCTTGTTTCTGTATTTGTCTTTTCTATAAATATTTAAAGTCTTATTTTGTTCTCAGCTGCACAGAGTTTGGATATTTGTCTTCCTTAAAATATAATTTAATGTGATGGCAAATGTGAGTTAGATGTCTTCATTGTCAATATATTTATTGCTGAAAGCTACTTTGCCTGTTTGGCTTGTTGTATGGTATGTAGTTAAGATCTCCATTCAATGTTCTTAAACAGGAAGGAAAGGAAAATGTCTGTTCTGGTGTGCTGGACTTACATAAGTGCATCTGGAAGTAAACACAATGAACAAAGAATAAAAGGAATGCTGTTGGTGCCTTTTTGTTGAGGATATTTGGATATGATGTTAATCAGCACTGAATGAAAGCCTCTTTACAACCATGCCTCATTAACGCTGAAATGTGAAAGTTTGCGTCTATTATGGTCAAATCTGTCCTTTTACACTCCCGCTGTGAAAAATGGCCTTCTGAAAAATATCACCAGTCCAAATCAACAGCAGGCTCTAGCTCTCACACAAGCGGGAGAGGAGGGAGAAAGAAAATAGAAAAAACTGAAATATTTGGTTTTGTGGAATATTTAGCAACATTGGCTGCAGATCCTGGCCTATTCTTTGGTTTCTCTTGTGCGTCCAAGATCATTTTTCCCATGTCAGCACACTGCGTTCCCAGGTCTGTACCCAGCGAGGGCTCACTACGCTGTGGGTTTGTGTCCTGTCGTAGCCCCGGTTCAGACCGGTTCTGCTTTTACCAACGTTTGGAAAGGGAAGCCTGCATTTGTGTAACCTGACAAAGACATCTGTGTCTGTTAGACACATCCATCTGGGGAGCCATCCATTGAAAAATAAGAGTGAAAACATATTTTCCATTGAGAAAAGCTTTTGCTCATCTAATTAATGAATACATTCTAATAAAACCGATATATTGTATTATCTCTATGCGTTTTCGACTCTAGTTGTTTCCATGTAGCCTACGTCACACCTAAACCACGCCCGTAGCTAAACTACGACGCTGATTGGCAACACACTTTACCGACCTAAATCACCTCGATTTCCAAGCTCTCCAGACTGATTCTCGCGGCGAAGTGAAACTTAAGTGGGAGGCGGGAAGGGGAGGCAAAATGGCCGTCACTGAGGTGAACTTGGGAGGATGGCGTTAAAGATGACTCCGCGGGGCGAGGGCCTCCGCTCACCATGTAAGTGGAGTTAGTGCTGCTGGATAACGCAGCTCCAACTGGGGTTGAGGTTGTGTGAAATTTGAAGGTGGATGTGGATGCAGGCACCTTGTCATTGTCCCAGAGGGCGTCTTTGTTCATTTAGACATCTATGTAATAATCTCCATAATGACAAGCTGTTCGCCATGCTTTGTTACTGTGTTTGGATTGCAAGCAGCACTGTTATGCCTGAATCTGACCTTTCTTATGGCATCTGATGCACATATTCCACCTCGTCTTGGGTTTATTGTGAGAGCATTTCAGTGTGCCTTGCCCGGTATTTCAACCGAGGGGTTTAAAGCCATGCCAGGGGTCAGTTGAGGATAATTGTAGACTTGGTTTGTTGCATAAAAGAATCTAGAGGAATAAATAGAATAGCCATAATATTCCCACTAACCATTGTCGTTGCAGTCAGAAACACACTTTTGGTGGAAAATCTTTTGAATTTGAACATTCTTTTATATCAGGACCCTCAGGCTTCTACAGAGGATTCATGTTGGATGTATGTAGCATATTTAGTAGGATTATGGCCGGGCACACAACAGTATAACATTCCTGCAGGTTCATATTCTCTGCAACGCTCTGAGACTGAGAAGACCTTTCAGAGAGGTTTGCGGCTGTTTTCACACCAAATGACGCTTTGAAATGGTTGTTGTTAACATTCTGTAACAGAAACATCTAAAGAGTTTCTATTTTAGATTGCTCTTTTATTTAAATAAAGAATACATCACAGGATGTGAAATAAGTGTGTGAAGGTGGCAGGACAAAACAAGGCTGCAGTATGAACATGTATTTATTTTATTGAGAGAGAGATAAGGATTATAAATGTAGATGTATGACATGAGTCATTCCTCGTACAGTATGTCAGGGTATATCGTGTATATAGGCAGTACCTCCATGCAGACATGGGTGCTCACATGCTATACTGTACACTGAATGAAAGTAATAAAAGACAGCATCACTGAAGAATGCGTGTGAATTATGTTTCGCACTCCTCCACATGACGTGCACTGTGTCACACTGTGCGCTGGGTAGCAACAGACTAAACGGTTCCTGCGTTGTGTTAATTGACTACACTTGCTGGTGTCCGCTTGAGGGTAATTGGAGACTGAGCATAAACAAGGCATTCGTTAAGAGCATGCCACGAGACTATAGTGGGTCTATGCGCTGTTCACTTCCCCTCGAGAGCACGGGTGTTTGACCTTTGCCCTCACGGGGGAGGGGGGGGGGGGCGCAGTTGTGAGACGGGGGCCCCCAGCAGATTGCCCCTTAGTCACAGGCAAAGCTGTTAGCGGGAGACCCCAGCACACAGAGGTCAACTCTCCCCTACCCTTTGCTAATAAGCATGTTTGCTGTGTAAATATAGAACATCGCTACCCTTTAATTATTTCAGACCATATTGAGACCATGTGCAATTACATGGAGCCCTGTTGGAGAGCGCTGTCCCAATGGGGAATGCAGATTTACTGAACCAAAGAGCTGTGATTGGGAGCCACGGCAACAGCACGGGCAACCTTGCAATCCTTATGAGAGGTGCGCTGTGCCCATGGGTGCCATGTGAAGTGTGGTCACCACACAGAAATGTCTGGGAGGTGCGTTTGGAGCCTGAGTGTATTTTACATTCCTCTCTGTGTACACTCTGACACGCACGTGCACACGCACATGCACACGCACGGGAAATCTGAGATGAGTGACAACAGGCAGGAGGAGAACTCTCTCTTTCCGTCCCCCCTTGCCCTCCCGTGTTGCTTGAGGGAAATATTTGTCAGCTTCTGTCACCTGACTCGTGTTCTTCCTTAGCAACAACACGTCTCCAAAATACCGCAAAAACACCACCTCGGCTGATTTCACAGGTATTCTCCAATAAAGGGCTTGGCAGGGAGAGGCAGCCCGGGGGAGGTGAGGGAGAGGGGACGGTTTCAGGGTGTGAGAGAGCCGAGTGTCGTCACCGTTCTGGGTGGCGGTCGGATGGCTCGAATGCCTTGAATGGCCAGGTGGGTGTGGTCTCTGCTCTGCTCTAATGTCATTCCCCACTCCCATACGGTCTCCGCCCACAGGTAGTTTTGGTGCTGTCAATCAGCCCGGCCTCCGCGTGTGCAGTGTGTGTGTGAGTGTGTGTGTGTGTGTTCTTCCATGTGCCACTTTGTATTTGCTGCACACATGCCCCTCCCCCCCTCCCCCCCCCTCTCTACTCTCTCTCTCTCTCTCTCTCTCTCTCTCTCTCTCTCTCTCTCTCTCTCTCT
>JAODTR010046775.1:17500-18779 GCA_025399935.1 Amblyopsis rosae | reverse complement strand
GAAAACTGTGCTTTTCTTTCAAAAATTAGGAAATTTCTAAGTGACCCCAAACTTTTGAACGGTAGTGTATATATATAATAGATAGAAAGGTTTGCTTTGTCATGTCGGCAATCCCTGACAAACCAGACAACCTAATGTACCAAACAACATTTTTTAAATTCAGGTACTTCTGTATTCTTCTTCTGTAATTATTTTACAAGTTCACAGTGTTTCCTGGAGCATGAGGCATGTTAGGAAACGGGCACGACTAAATTGCGTCAAAAAAGCGTGACTAGAGGTTGACCGGGTGCAGCTGCGTTGCTAGCAAGACCATGTGCATGGGAGCGCCGAGATGAAACTCTGATAACAACGTGGAGTGGTGGCGGACAAGCACTCAGGTTACTGTCTGGTCACAAGTGGAGTGTTAGCTTTCCAGAATGGCCTGGAACATCACATCACAACATATTGCTTAACACAGTGTAACAGCGCGGCATGCTTGCCCGTGGCCAGAAATAGCTGTCAATTGCAGGAACATCCGAAACTGTCTAAAGCTTTACCTATAAAATGTCACATGTGAATGATCTGCATACTAAAAATCCTCTATAGCTGAACCTAGTGTTGTTCTGGTTGGCAACTGAGACAGTGCAGGCTCCTCCACCACCTGAGGGTTTAGTGGCTGGCATTATTTATACATTTCCCCCCTCACAGTTGTGTTTCTAAACAGAAGCATCGGTATGTGCAGTTAAGTTTGGGGTTCTGGGGCACTAATGCAATTGGGGAACATACCTTTGAATTGGCCTCTGTTAGGCACTCAAACACTATAAATTAAACATTTATCTGCATTTACATACTGTTTAAATTATTTTAGCAGATTATATCAAAATATCATACATTGATGACATATAAACTGGCTTGTACAAATATGTCTATAAATACAATGTGGGGATTTAGGCTATACTTAAATGTGAGCTAATAAATTGTGTACATTAAAAATACCTATTTGAACGACGGCTAATGAGAGAGATTAAAGATATACTGTATGGGCCAGCCCGGGCTAGTTAGTTACCATGAACAACTTCACAAAGATGTTATCATCCAGGGTCAGTGAGGGCACAGTTGTCCATCTTTCCTCAAAGTCTTCATCCTTATACAATAACATTGACACTGAGAAGTTCCCATCCTCTGTGTTTAGAGTTATTGTTCTGCAGAGAAATGATTTATAAACAGCACAGAAATAAAATAGTATTTACTGGGCACAGAGTAGCACTAAAACACAGTATTTATTTATATAATAGTAGTC
>JAODTR010046775.1:0-12500 GCA_025399935.1 Amblyopsis rosae | reverse complement strand
TAGTCTATGGACAAGCTCAAATATTTTATGGAAATGCATGTTCTTTTAAATTCTTGTATAAAAAAGTGGAATGTGCAATTTTTCTGTTCTGTTACTTGTTGCACAGTGGGCAGGCTAACTACAGTAAGCAGGCTAACTACAGTAGGCAGGCTAACTATAGTGGGCAGGCTCACTGCAGTAGGCAGGCTAACTACAATAGTCAGGCTAACTATAGTGGGCAGGGTCACTGCAGTGGGCAGGCTAACTACAGTAAGCAAGCTCATTACAGTAGACAGGCTATCTATAGTAGGCAGCATAACTACAGTAGGCAGGCTCACTACAGTAGACAGGCTCACTGCAGACAGGCTAACTATAGTAAACAGGCTCACTACGGTAGGCAGGCTCACTCCAGAGGTTCACCATCCGTGAACAGGTCCACCAGGTCGGCCACCGTCAGCACAGCTGCCTCAGAGTGCTTCATGGCTGGGGTGCTGTGGCTGTGACAGACATCAGCCACACATCAGATCAACTGAAGCGGCACATCACCGCTACATGCACTACAAGGGCGTCTGACCCAAGTCATCTCAGGTACAACATTTTCCATGAAGAGCTTGTTGTGTGAAAGACACCCACCTTTTCTCTGCAGTCTTCAGCATTGTCTGCATTCGTTCTTCAATAGTAGATTTGATGAGAAATCTGTGAACAAAGGTGGGCCTAGTGCACAGAGAGAAAAGGAGTCAGAGTTTCTCTACAAGTTAACTGTTAGATACAGTACATTGGTAAAAACCAGAGAGATTAGTGGCCAGCTTTGCTTTCATTAAAACATATAGTCAGCTACTGTAAGCTAATACACTTTTTCAAATTCACCAAATATCTCCTTGCATTTTGCTATATTACTATTCTCTATGTGTGCTGAAAGAATAATCTGGTACCTCTGGCTCCGTAAATAGGGACATGGCAAACACCGCTCACAAAAACAATGCATTTCAATGTGTGGAGCGGAGCTTTTTAAAGTTATCAAACACTCTCGAAAACAACTAATCCTGCCTTTAAGTTTGGGATGCCCTTTCTAAAATGTAAGTGACAACAGTTGTGTTGTGGCTTAATACAACTCAGTTATTTGTTGAAACGAAATCAGCATGGTTAAGAAAACATAATGAAGCGCCGTTTGTGCATCTCCAGTATCACGTATATGACAACATTTCTATACAAAAGTGCAGTATACGAAGCTTGGCCTGGCAAGACTAGTGTCTCGAAAATCACCCTAATAAAGTCTGTGACACTGACTCAGCTCACAATATAATACAAGTTATGATCTGTAACTTTAAACAGATTTAGGGTACAAATGTATTAAAGACTTTGTAATACTTCTCTATCCTTATATAAGTAGGCAATGTGATGCTATCCGTTAACGGTCTCCTGAGACCTAGCCTACTTGGTCTGGCCGATGCGATGCACCCTGCCTATGGCCTGGAGCTCGTGCGCTGGGTTCAGGATGGGCTCCACCAGCAGAACATGAGTGGCCTCGATGATGTTCAGCCCGTTGGAGCCCGTGTGCAGAGGAAGGAGCAGGATGTTGATCTTCTCGTCATATTTAAACGAGCAGAGATTCTCCTGGAACATGGAGGTCAATAATACACCAGTTAAAACCTGGAGCAGCATTACTTTACATTATTAGTTGACCCGGCAACTTAATAAAGTAAATAACAAAATTAATTAAATAAAAAAATGAATACATCCGCTGGCAAATATAATAAATACCTTTAAACCTTTTTAATACCTTAAAAATATCACAAATACAAACCTGGAATTTGTGAATCCCGTTGATCTGTGAGAACTCCATGTTGTTGTCAAACAAAGCCTTGGCGATAATATCCAGCACACACTGCCACTGGGTAGAACAGAGAACAAAGCTGAGTCTAATCCAAATCAAGCATTGATCCACCGGACCACATCAAGTCAACCGTTACCGTGGAGAAGACGAGGCACTTGGCACCGGGGTCAGTCGCTTGAATCTTTTTCAGTGTTCTCACCACCGCCTCCACTTTGGTAGAATGGCTTCCCTGACGGGCAGTTAAGACAGATACCATGACAATGGCCTGACCTGATGTAGCAGGGAGAGTGAGCTGCCTTTCTAGAAGACATTCATTTTGCACTATGAATCAAATCCAGTCACCATAGAGACACAGCTAGCTCTAAATATTCTAAACAAATCACACTGACTATTTATATTGTTAAACTGAATATGTATCTTAGTCTAATAAGAACGTGCATTAGTGCATTATTTTCTAAATGTATGCGCAGATCATTGCTGTCCAGTCAGGATGATACCAGTTATAATACAAAAATTTTATCAATTCTTTTACAGTAAAAATAGATTCGTACATAAAATTAATAATACATTTTTGACAAAATCCTGAAGCTTCTTGGGTACATCCTTAACTTAAGTTCTCATTAAAATTATACTAGAACATTCTCCAAAGCCCTGCCTGTTCTGAGTCTAACAAGCAGCTGCGACCTTGACTGACCTTGACGGGGATGTCCTGATCCTGGCTGGAGGACTGGGCCGTGAACACGTAGGAGATCTCTGTGTGTGACGTGGTCTGCCTACAGATGGCACACTTGATGGCTCGGCGCCGCGAGCCCACGCTGTATTGCTCCACGATGATAGCTATGCACTCGTTACAGAAGCAGTGGCCACAGATCAACACCGCCCACTGGAGACACACAGGACAGCGACACAAATGCCCCTTACTACCGCATCCATCCATCACTGGGAGCTCAAGCATGAATGGGGCTGTTCTTTTACTAGCTGTGTTTGGGGAGTTTAACATGGGCTGCCTGCTGTGTGTTGGAAACTAAACACCAAAACAAACCACTGACACAATGGTCATTACATTCTCAAACGTGTATAATCTGCTTGAATACATGTCGAGTCAAGAGTATATATATATATATATATATATATATATATATATATATTTGATATATTTATAGGATTCAACCAACAATGAAAAAAGGCTGTTTAACCAAAGCAGGCCTTGATGCGCCCATCACCAAATGTTAAACACACTGTAGGACTCTGTTTCAGACAAGATGTAATTACAATCCCCAGGCAGTCTTGATTAGACTGCTGGACGGACAGACAAACAGACAGACAGACAGGCAGGTGTTGTGTTTCTAACTGCCTAGAACCGGGGTCACCAGCCTTTTTGGAGCTACTTCAAGGGTACTGAGTAATATGAAGGGATACTTATTTGAAACGTCCTGAATAAGTTACACGATTCACCTTTAATGATGATATTATTCATATTTTAAAAGAGACATGTTAGGATAGGCTGCTGGTAATGAGTCCTCACAATAATAACAATACAGATACATGCAACACCATTTCAATCTTTTAGTTTGAAGTTTAAACATTTGAAAGTCAGCATGATCATCACATCTCTGTTATTTGTGTGTACTTTATCTTTCTTGACAGCTTTGCATGAATGAGCACTTTTGTTCGAAATCACACCTGTTTTTTGTACAAATGATCACTTCTGCTACATATTTTAGGAAACCATTAAATGCAGGGTCAGTTCTCGGGAACGCTTGCTAACTTTGAGGTCAAATCAAAATCCCTATACCGCCCCGCTGCACACATCGCAATACATTTTGAAGCAAGGCAGCATTGTTGTAGGCTACTAGTGAGCGGTGTTCGCCACTTTATGTTCTTATTTACGGAGCAAGGGCTGTGTAAAAGTAGGCTACCAGATATTTTTGCAGAGAGATCGGTAAGATAGCGAAATGCAAGGAGGTGTTTGTTAAATTTGACAAAAAGTGTATTAACTTAAAACTGTTGCCTGTAACTATTAGGCCTACCTTTAACTGTCACATTTTCAAATCATGTGTCGTTTCCATCAATCACCATTCAGATAAGCATCATCATCTGCTTCTGCTGTCCACGGAATTGCATTGGATAGACTACTAAACCGCCTGCACGTATAACCAGATCCCGGTTCAGCTGCTCTGTCAAGTTCCCGGACATAGCCGACACTCGACCAACCATCGTAAGCTACTTGCCCCCATTTGGACATCGGAGAGAAGTGTCTCTAAATTGCGCCGCTTTGCCGTTGCCACTGTCAGACACATGTGATAGGCCTACGTTGTTTACAAAAAATAACTTACTCAAAATCATTGCAAAAATACTATGATTTCTTTAGCTTTTCTGCCATGTTTGTCTTCGTTTATTTTTTTTCTAGCTCCCGTAGCTGCGCCCGTTTGCTTAATTGCCTCAGATGGTTTGCTTCAACAATATTGAACTTTCAGCCAGACAAGATCACTTAATTCATACAACATTGTTTTGAAAATGTTAGATTCAATAATGTCATTTTCAAATCTACATCAATGCAGTGTTATTGATTGACTGCAACACAATTAAATAACATTTTAGATGGAGCTCCATGGCGACTAGTGCTATTTTTAGAACATGCTCTGCGGGCGACCAGATGCCCGTGGGCATCGTGTTGGCTACCCCTGTTAACACATGCAGTGTTAAGGCAGAGATATTACTTAAGAGATTCATATTTTTTATTATTACCTCTGAGAGGAAGAAATTAAATACCTATACTAATGAATTGTTAAATGACCGTAAGAAGTCCACTCAGCCCTACCAGACAACTTACCTCCTGTCCTAGAGGACGAGCACAGATTGGACATGGTTCTGGATTCAGTCCCCCCGTGGCCTTATCCTGGGACTGAAACAGGAAGGTACGTCATATTAGTATAAACGTTAAACAAAAGTTAGCAATGAAGTTCCTCAACAATACAGTGGATAAAGGGCATATACAGTATTATTCATATATCACCTTCTCCAGATTTGTGAGGTATAGGAACTGGCCCAGTTTCTTTTGGAGTTGAGACTTTGCCACAGCTTGGTCGTTCAGAAGCTTTGCTCTGTTCTGCTCCACCTGAAACCAACAAGCAAAGGAAACACAATAATGCGCTTGTAGAAAAACACGCCTTCGAAAGTCCAGAAGCAATCCTTTGTTGTAACGTGCCGTCTCTCTGTCTGTCTGTCTGTCTGTCTGTCTGTCTGTGGCCTATCGTCTGTGAGACCTAGCTGTGGGCTCAGACAACAGGCCCTTTCTCTCACCTCATGAGGCTCGATGATGTGCAGCACTTTAGGCTTGGGCTCATCGGGCAAACGCACGCGTAGCCTCTCCGTGGCCATCCCCAGCTCGTCGATAGCCGACACATGATTCCGCAGGACCATCCAGTACTCATGCAGCACCTGGAGACAGACAGACAGACAGACAGACAGACAGAGAGCTCCTTAAAGATAGCCAGTTCGCTAAAGTTCCCGACAACTCCAGACGGGAATCGAGGATTGTCCCAGTCTGCGTATCAGGAATTGCGACAACCACACCTTGTACTCTTTCTTCCAGGTCTCAAACAGCTCCATGAAGGTGTTTCCCTCCTCCACCAGCTCAGGGTCCATCCGCTTGGCCTTGGCAAAGGACAAGATGGCCTTCAGGGTGCGCTCTGTCTCGCTGGCAGCCCACAGGCCACGGCTGGTTGTGGGCAGGCGGTCGTCCACCAAGCCGTCCTCGTCCTCAATCATCTCCTCAAAGATGGCCGTCTGCCCTGTCACCCTGTCAGAGGGGTGCCAGGCCACATGTGTCATGTTCCAGGTCAACGGGTCTCAACGTGGTTTGGACACAGCTTACAGTTCAATGCTTACGTGTGAGAGAACAGCTTGGATTCGTAGTCGGTGAAAAGCTCATCTGCTTTGCAGAACACACAACTGAAACGCATACAGAAACAAAGTTGTAAAATGTTTCTATACACAACTTGTAATACGAGGAAATTTAATTTGACATTTTGTAAAAACAAAACCATTTCACTCCATAAAAGCTGTTAGTTGTTATATGACTAGTATGTTATATGACAACTGTGAGTAGCAGTAGGCCAACTGGTTTCTTACTTGTTGAGTGGGAGGCGGACCGGCCTCAGGTGACAGATTGTGGCATCTTCAATAACGTCTTTTGACGCCGGGCCTTCCAGATTCTTTACTGCGTTTTGGACAGTCTTTTGTGACTTCATTAGATCGTCCATTTGTTGGGTGAGAAGGAATTGCAGGCCACGGCCGTCGCGGAACCTACATACATAACAACGTGTTATGCAAATGCTTGTCATAATAATAGTCGGCCGTTATTTCATGCTGTTAAACACACATTACTTGTCAGCCATGGAGAACTTGTTAGCCTGCTGTTTGTAGCTCGACGTCAGCTCGTTGTGGATACGAGATACGAGGTCGTCGTCTATGGAGCACTGGATGGCCCGCTGCACCACCTCTAGCCACCAGGGGGCGCGTAGGTTAACCTTGAGGAAAGCAAATGACATCGATGATGCTGAAGATGATGTTGGTGTTAAAAAGTAACCATTCAACTTTTTCAGCCACATAAATGGTCTTTACATGTACACCCACGAGCACACACTTAACAGGTTTGCCTTGTCGTGCAAAGATAAAGTCTACTAGAAAAAAGAAAATTAAACTATGGACAGTAATAGACCATGCTTGACAATTAAATTATTGTTTTCTTAATGTACCGTTCTGTATACAGTACATGATGGGATCATGCGACGTACTGCACTATAATAGCTAACAATATTGAATTACAAAAACATTTACGTGAACTAATTCTGGAGGTTGGATGCTAAAAAATTCCACACATAGATGGCATCACATTCGGCGTCTGACACTCCTTATAGACAGAGGCCATGTCAAATCCCATGGCAAGCCAATGTGAATGTATATATAACACATGACGGGGTCCTCACCTTGCGTTTCAGTTCTCTGATGTTCTGCAGGACGGGCTGCAAAGCCTGGTAGGCGTCTGACACCTCAGAGTCATATTTAGTCATGTAGTGCTGTCGCAACTGCTCTGCCTGCAATACACGCACGCACACGCACACAGACGCACGCACGCACACACACACACACACGTACTGTAGCGATCATGCAAGAACGCGCACAGTAACTCACAGAAGATGCAGTCCTGGCAAATATCACCTACTACCTTCCTGTACATAGAACGTGTTATGATTATGTGTGAGTGAATATTACACATATTTAACTTACCTCTTCACTCAGTCTGTCATCTCTGAGTGTTGGAGGTATCCCAGGATGCTTTGCATTCAGCAGTTCCATCACATTGTGAGTGGCATGTAGCCTCTGTGTTAAAAGATGGTGCAGACGTGAAGCATCGCTAATGCTTTCCCAGGCCAATTCATATCAAAAAAGGCCTAATGGAGATGTAAAAGCTGAATCTACATTCCCTTGGGGGTGGAGACAGTGTTGTCAAAGTACATGCTCTTTTGAGATACACCCATTTAAATGCTAATAGAACACAACTGAGGGCCACTTGTCACTTCAACTAGGCTGTGTACCTGCAAAGAGTCGGTTTTCAGCATGCCTTTGTGCTCCTCTGAAGAACGAAGCACTTCTCTGTACATCTCCGTCGCCTCTACAAACTCATCTGCGGACACACCGAGGCGAAGCACACAATTAACGACGCTGAATCAGCACACGTATTAGTATGTATTAGCGCGCAGCACAAAACACCACATTGTGCCTACAGCTCTCACAAAGGCCTACTAGACAAAGCATCAATGTGTGATCCCAGTGATGGGATCACAGATGCATGGGAATCCTGCGTGCTGAGAAAAAGATATGGGTTGGGGGGTGTGTGTGTGTGGTGGGGGGGTTGTATACTTCTTATGATGTGGATTCCCGCCAGGCCATTGAGAGCGCACACCAATTGTCTGTGAGCTTCTTCACACTCCACTCGACATTTCTTCTGCAGGGACTTCAGAAGCTCCTCCATCGTCATGGTGCTGGGGAGGGAGGGGAGGGGGGGGAGGGGGTGTAAGACATCTCCCCACTTGACAACAAGCAACTACAAGACAAGGGGCCATCTTTAAATAAACATGACTAAAAAATCCCACTACTAATCCTCCATGCCTCTATGCAGACTGGCTCTATTCACGCGGCTAATCAGACAGAGCTCCACACACACAATGGTGATACGTGCCTCTTCTGCAAGGGCAGGAACTCCCCCCTGACGGCCTGCGGGTGGCAGCAGGCCTGCCGCAGCCTGAGCAGCGGGTACAGGATGGTGGAGACGGTGCGGCGGTCCAGGCTGCCCAGCTTTAGCGTCCAGTCGGAGATCTTGCGGAGCTTGAGCAGGGCGTCCTGGGAGCACACCTCGTGCTGCCGGTGGTAGAAGTGGCCCTCCACGGGAGAGAAGCGCAACCAGTGCACCTCCTCTGTCTGAGGGGGGATCTGGATCTAGGAAGGCACAGTGGTCGATGCTATCATGTGCTAATATGTGCTATCATGTGCTAACAGGTGCTATCATGTACTAACAGGTGCTATCAGGTGCTAACAGGTGCTAGGCCATTAAACAGGAGGGATTGGATTCGTACCCCTTTCGGTGTATATGTAGACCCTCAATTATATTTGACAATTATATAATAACTTGTTTTTAATCAAATGGTGTATATACCGTATGAAAACAATAAATAATATAATAAATACTTTCCATAAAAACATCTTGATCTTACCTGATCAATCACATCTTTTTTAGCCGATCGCCATAGCAACTGGCCAATTAGGCTGTAAAGCGGCTCCGTGTTCCCCTGGCAATAAGGACGATAAAGCAACTGGTCCCACCAGTGTTTCACCCAGTAGGGATCAACACCCAAGAAATGCACAAGGCCGTACAGATCTAACAAATACACCAGAAACCTCATGAAGCATTACCGCAGCAGATGAAAGCTTTGCTGATTCACTGATTTATGAAAGCAGTAAACTGTCTCAGTGTCCACTAAGACACTAAGGAACTTTTTTGTTGATGATAGCGGCATTTTGCATGGAGCAGAGCTAACACTCACCTTCTAAGCCTCTTTGTACAGGGGTTCCACTCACACACCAGCGATTGACAGATGCAAGTCGCAAAGCCATTTCTGCAGCCTGACGGAGAAGTTTGATTGAACTTTAAGATATAAAGATTTGAGATGAAAAAAATAAATATGACTGTATATGGTGTAAAGCATATTATTTCCAACCAGGGTGACATTAGTAACCATGTAGTCTCGCAGAGCCAGCCTTTACTAGTGTAAAATCTGGGACACAGCACTGGCTAACTACGTTAAGACTCACCTACTTGACAGAGGACCTACATAACTACATGAGGAACTACATAACTCAAACACCAAATGGAACCTTTAACCTATACTGAGGAATTAGTTGGGAAATTATTTGAGTCTGGCTGTTAACAGGTCTTCTGGTAAATCTGGTAAATAAGTAGGCTACGGTTACTGCTTAAAAGAAATGGCAAGAATGAATTTAGTAGCTAAATGAAGCACTGCATTAGCGGAGTGTCGAGAGTCAAAGCTACTGCCCACTCCCTGATAGTGCTGACATGCTTACAGGGACCTAGGTATCAGATGTTCAGCAAGTTGCTCATGTGACGTAGTGCTAATGAACAGATTGAGGCTTAGTAGTGACCACGTAACACTTTCTAGAATAACTGATCAATAATAATCCAAAACTCACTTTGAAACATGTGAAGCCTTGGCTAAATAACCAGTACACATGTGTGTATATATACAGTATGTCTGGGTCATCAGGAAATACTGTATGCCAGGCCAACCATCTCACCTTGGCAGTGGTACATTCAACCATCTGGGCTTCATCCAGACAGATGCGCCACCACTCCACTGCCACCAGGGGGCTCGGCACGGCCATGTAGCGTTTATGGTTGCGGAAGCGCCGGCCGTCCTTGCTGTTGCTGTGCGGTATGTCGACGTAGTTGAGCTCGGACCGGAGCACGTCGTAGGTGGTGATGACCACGTCCTGCTCCGCCAGCACGTGCGGCTGGATGAAGCCGTGCTTCTTCACACCGTGGTACACCTGGGGTTTAGGCATCTAGCTTAGCAAAGGGTTGCGAGGAGAACATCTGCTAGGCTATCCCACCCTCTAGATCACTGGGCCTCAACTCTGCTCCTGGGCTTCCCCATGTTAAATGCCTAGTCCACATGCACACAGATATATTTTATAACAGGGACAGCGCTGTTTAAAAGAAGTCCATCCACATGAAATCACAATTGCATGCTTCCAAGTCTGAAGAAATGTGCCTTATGTAAACAAATGATATAATGGCACACACTCTGACGTTACAAGCCAACCTGCCTACACGTGAACACTAAATAAGGTGTTTTTCAATATCTTCACCCTGGAAGGAGTTTTGCAAAACTCCATCTTTACTAGGCATAAAACATAAAACACGCAGGACAGTACACCGTCAGGACCAGGTTTGAGGAACACTGCTCTACCGTATATGTTACATTTAGGACTGGCTGGTACAATAATCTCAGGGTATGTTACATAATATCGATAAATACGGTCACTTCTAGTTCAACTATTTGAATTGTCCAACTTGACAGCAAAAGATTAAACTGACGTAGAAACTGAAATCACCTTAAGTGAACAAGCAGAAGGAAAAGCAGGCAGGACTTCATTTTGAAATCTGACTACCACCTTGAATTTTTCAACCATTGTTAAAAAAAAAAAGTTTTGTAGTGTGATATGAGACTACATCTTTAAACGCAATTTAATATTTCAAATCCCGTAGGAAACCTCTTAATTGTGTGATATGAAACCACTGAAAAGCAAAACAATAATATGAAAGTGTTGCCCAGACCTACATTATATCATATACTGTACACGCTGTATGATTTCATGAGCGTACGAAGGCAAACACAAAACATGGGGGCAGTATCTCACCAACACTCGCAGTGAGGACGATCTGATGTGTCGGTTGATTTCTTCCACCCACTGGTGACAGATGGAGCTAGGTGAGATGATGAGAGTAGCACCGGTGGATACTGGCATCATGGCTACCAGACAGTGGGGGCAGTAGAAGGGCGTGGTATCCAAGCTCTCCTCCTTATAGTTTACACAGTTGGCGTGCTGCCACAGTTGGCAGTTCATACACTGGACGCGGGCCTTGTAGTCAACAACGCCCAGTTCACCGCAGATGCACTCAAAGCGGTAGTCTGGGGTGTTGAAGGGGAGCACAGACGCCCGTATTGGGGGTGATAACTCCGGAGAGTCACCATTTTCCTCCGATAAATTATCCATTTTCAACCTAGCTAGAGTCTCGGGTCCACTTTTATCTCTGGACACATTTAACTTTTCTTCTTCGACTGGTGACTCTGTTGTAGAAACGGGATGAGCTCCCAGTCTCTCATCCATTTGATCTTTGTGCCCTTGAAGCTTGTCTTCCTGTTCTTTTTCAGGTGTGGGACAGCCACGACTTACAAGATCCTCTGGTAGAGACGCTTGTAAAAACGTTTCCACCTTCTCTTTGACCCTCCTTGATGTTCTTCTGGGGGTGTTGTCTTTCAGTTTGGAATTCTGACACATTTACACAACAGAATAAAATCACCACTGCAAATCATTTTAATAATATTAACACAAAGCTGGGATGTGACGCAAATATCAATGTTTTTCTACGATTTTTACCTAAGTAACAGGATGTGGAATTCAAAAAATTTCTTGAAATGCATTAAGCTTGGTAACCATGCGTTTACATCACATACGTAATTTGGAAAGTTATTAATTTACTATAATATTATAATAAACTAAAAAGATATCCCCACCCTTAAATACATACAGTATATTTGAACTTGTACTTCCACTTACAGGCTTTGTCTTCTTTTCTTTGTAGTTCTTCCCCAGCTTGAAGGACCCGGCCAAACCACGACCTTTGACCCGGTTGACCAGGCCCTCCTCTATGAGCTTTGCCAGGGCCTTTCGGATGTGGTTGCGATTCTTCAACAGGTCGTAGTGGTACGTGGTACGGATGTATGTGAAGATGACGTTCACTGAAGCACCTTTGCCAGATCTCATTTCCTTTATTGCAGTGAGCAGCATGATACGCACAGCTGTGTTCACAACAACACAAACACCGATGTGAAATCTTCATGGAAATGACAACAATGAACCAAAGGTATAATACTGGATGTGGCATGAGTCACTTACTAGGATAAGATAGTTTGACTTTAGGTTGAACTTCTGACTTGAGGTGAATACCCTCCTCTCTTTCTAGTGGTTGAGGGGGCACAAAATAATTCACAGATTGTCCCTAAGAAACAGCAAAAGGAAATCAATCGTGTTAGTTCTTCAAGCTGATGCTCTTATACGGACTGACAAAAAGGAGAGTAGCATTATCTTAAAATCCTATTTCACAAGCAGTACAGGCTGCCAATAGCAAGGATTAAAAGTTCAAAAACATCAGTGATGGAAGATTGTCTCCTATGTTAGAATATGGATAACACCCATAGGCGGTGCTGGGGGGGTGCTTGGGGGTATAGCACCCCCATAGCACCCCAAATAAATATTTTAACTATACATTAAAAACGAATGATAATTTATCTATTTTATTCAGATTAATTATTTGAATGTAACT
>JAODTR010046754.1:0-17295 GCA_025399935.1 Amblyopsis rosae | reverse complement strand
CTTTTTTTATTTCTGGCACGCACAAAGAATGGACAGCTCATGGGCCGTAAGGAGATATTACTGTCCGAGTTTGACAAAGTGTAATAACGTACAATCGCTGACTCTACCTTTTTAAACTAGATGTCTTCCTTATTAGCCAGATAAGCTCCTCCTCAGACACCAGAGTGCAAGAATACTTGGCTGGATAATGTAATCCATCCTAGAGGAAGATTGGTGATCATTTGAACTGATCAAAACAAGAACACCTCAGAAGCTCCGCTTCACACATTGGACAGGCATGGCCAAGGCTGGGATAGTGTTGCGTGGTACGGTCTGCACCACTTTGTTTGTGTTGTTATTCACAGAGCCAGGGCTGTAAGACCGTGTAATGGACAGGGAGCGTACTGTGAGGAGTTATCTGCTGAATTTGACAATAACTTCCAGCTGCTGACTCTACCTGTTAAACTAGTTGTCTTCATTTTTAGCCAGATAAGCTCCACTTCACCAGAGTGCAAGAATACCTGGCTGGATAATGTTAACCATTGTGAATGGGCCACGTGTTTACCTTCTCATGCATCCTACCGATTTCCATGACAACCGGTTGGCTAACGATGAGGACAATAATACATAACGCAGTGGACGTCTGAGCATCAACTGGGAGAGGTGACACTCAAAATGGCAGATGAACGAGGAGGAGGAAGAGGCTCCTTCAGGAGCGTATAGCATCCAGCGTTTACCCTACTGGTGGACCTCACCACGTGCACAAGCGTGTGATTCAAACACCGCCATTTGAGACGGAGACGCCCATAGCAAACGTACTTGATGTCGTTCACACATCGAAGCACACGTGTGGCCATCATGCAAAGTCTTTATATGCAAGTCTAGCTGCATAGCAGACATCTTGGCAATACCTCGGGGCAGTTTTTAACAAGACCTTATCTACATGGGTGTTCACCAGGACATGTATACTGTACATACTGTACTGTATACAATCACCAGTCATATCTAATTAATACCACTTACGGTAAAAGATGGTTTTAAAAGCTTTATCTCCACAGGTTATTCTTCTACTACGTGCGGGTGCGTGCGCATGTGTGCGCGCGTGTGTGTGTGTGTGTGTGTTCACGTTTTCCGTGTGTGTTCTGTCTGTCTGTCTGTCTGTCTGTCTGTCTGTTTTTGTGTTCCATGCGTGTGTATTCTCTGTCCGAGTGTGTCCACACAACTGTCTTAGTAGGTTAACGTTTCAGCCGGTTATAAAGCACACAATTGGCTCCTTTGGGAGAGGGGGGAGGATATTTGCATCCAACCGCCGTTCTATTTTTCTACCAAGGATTCTCTAAGTGGCCTGTCTCCTATATAATGGCCTTACACACCAATATGCAATAGCAGCCACATAAGTATTATACACTGCAGAGCTTTAAAATGTTTAGCTACGGTCTATTCATTCAGCCTTCACAACAATTTCTATTAACTCGTCTTCACCACCTGGTTTGATTGTTGAAATAATAGTGGTATATTATTATATATACTATATTGTTGGACATAGGAATATACATTTTTAGAAACAATATACAATTAAATCAAAAAGATTTCAGAAATATATATACCACTATATTATGCAATGTTATTATATTAAGTAACATGTATGTTTGATCATCCTTGTTTTTAGAGAGACTGGCTGATGTTTACGTTTGCCTTCCAGTGATGAATACAATCACTACTCATTATGTAACCACATGAAACTTCAATGGAGATGCATATTCCTAAACTAAAATGCGCCATGGCTGAAAGTATCATTTAATTTAACCTTTAAAATGTCAAATCTATAACCTCTCTTGACGTGTGCACAAGTGTATTTCTGTCTGATTTATGTACTTTATTTGATTGCTGAACCGATTGGGTAATTGCTTTTAATGATGCACCTATGCATTTGTTATTTATCCTTATTTGTTGTCACATGACCAGGGATCAGAAATATTTCCAGCATTATTATGTTCATAGATTATACATTTACATTTTGTAGAAATCATAATACATAATCTTAATCTAATGTAGAATGTTACTTATTAACTTTTGGCAAATCCAGAATTAGATGATTGCTAGTGTGTTGGCGATAGTGGAACTTGGTTTTATGAAAAGTTAACTGAGCACAATATTTTCAGTTTTCTGCATAATACATGTGCCGCAGAAATTGAAATCAATATGATCCCATATACCTGCTGATGTTTTGTGGCCTAGTTAGTTTTTGGTTAGACCTTTTTAGTGTTAAACCTTTTATGTAGCCAAGAGTAGCACAACTATTTGTTTTGGGTATTTTTATCTTTCTCCCTTTAGTTTTCAAAGTTAAAATATAATTATTTGAGATTTCTTCCATTATAACCCTAAAGTTTACATTTGATTAAAAAATGTCTCCCTCTATGTTTAGGGTGTTGAATTGAAAAATATTTTAGAATGACTTTAAATACATATTTGTGTTTGATCTATGCAAATGGTTCTATAAAACTATCATCTTGAAAAGTTATTAAAATATGCACTTTTTATATAACCTGAAATTTAGGGTTGTATGCTTTTCATCTGATAGCCTCATTGACAAAAATGTTGCATAATATTCAGGCCCTGTGTTATGCAAAGTTTCAAATTCAAGTTTACCATCAATGCTATCAAATCCTATTGGCTGTCATGTTTTAGTATGGTTCACATGATATTAGGGCATTTACGTTTATTTTCTAAAAAAATTTGAGAAGAGTAAAAAATAAAGAGAACACTAAATGTGAAAGATTGCACGTTATTTCTTTCTAGCAAATAATTGTTTTAATAAAAACCTATTGTACGATAATATGATCCGATAGGCTGAACAAGCGTCACTCAAGAGGTGACGCACTCTGGGGTGTCGCCCTATTTATTTGTTTTCTGTGTGCAGTCAGATATCGCTCCAGTTTCTTTGCAAGTTATGGTCATGGCCAACGTGGTTCTTGAGTTCAAGGCTTCCGCCGGGGACTCGGAGCCGCAGAAGCGCCCTGTTTTGATAATCGGACAACAGAGCAATCTGCAGAAGGTTAACTGGAGCCAAATCAAAGGAAAACTCCAACCAGTCGTTTCCAAAGAGGTACTGTAATGCTTTAGCTAACTGAGCAGTTGACTAATCACGTTAGCATGTTAGCTAACAGCTAGTTGCTGTTTGTAGCATGTCTAGTATCAATTACTGATTTAGGAAGTTCATTGTGCAAATAATATGGACACGGTATGAAAACATTTTCAAGCATGCATTGAATGTTAGCTTGTCAGTGTCAATTGAAGAAGTGGAAATGATCTCCCATGGAAGTACATTACGTGTAACATCACTTTATATCCAGCAACAACAGTACGGTATGCATAAATTCGACATCAATGTCTATGACCATGTAATTACAATAGAGAAGCTGTACTGTTTTTGACCAGAATGGTTTCACCCAGGTTTAAGGAGGAAACATGTACACAACAGATTTTGTGTTGTGTACCTTACAGTACTTCCTTGGCCAAAGTCCTGAAAGTTAATTAACCAGCCAGGGACACTTCAGACTGTAGGTTGTGGAATGTCATCTCCTGCCAAGTATTGCAGCACATTCTTATCAGGTAGTCCCTGTAGCAAGAGTTGGGATGAGTCCTAAGGTCCTAAAGATGGGCTTTGTCCTAAAGTCACAAAACAAATTAAAATCACACACACACTTTCCTGTAAATGAGACTGTTTGCCCCAATGTGACTAGCCTGGCTAAATCAAGGTTAGTTTAAAATATAAATAAGGGCTACCTTTTTATTTAGAAAGCAAAGCATCATACATACCATGTCAACATACAGTTCTTCAAAATGATTTGCAATCAGCCAATCGCACAGTAACGTACATGGATGGAAAATGGAATAGTGAGAATTTTCTTGCACATACGGCTTTAGAAAAACCTGCTAAGTTTGTCTGAAATGCACAAATATTGTGAAAGGCATAATACTGGTATTGGCACATTAATTTGCATAGTTTCTTTGTGTACTTTGTAATGGAGGGTCTATTTGTCAAATTTACCTGACTGCCTATAACCCCAGCCATCCATAAAGAGATCATTGTATGGCTTAATACAGTACCGGTACATCAAGTTTAATATTTCACTTAATATATTTCCAATTTGTTGTGTAAAAGTCTCCCCTGTACAGTTCAGTTACATGAAAGGAGAAACGGCCTCAAGTGGCCATTCGATGAACTGCGTTGGATTAATCTTTCAGCACCGGAGGTTTCCACTTGTCTTAAACGTCACACACACCCTCTCTCACTCCCATGTTGTCCCAGGTGTGGCAGGCGGCTCTGGGAGCCCTGAGCCCGAACCCCACCGACAGCTGCGCTCTGTACCTGAACCAGGCGGCCGTGGCAGCGCTCCCGTCGCATGTCAGCAGACACAACAGCTCCTCCTCTGCCCACTTCCTGTCCCGCGTGGTGCGCTCTTGTCTGCCCCCGGGGGCCAACCGCTGCATCGTGGTGAGTCCCCTGGTCTCCCGTCACCTTGACACCAGCTTGGGTACTAGTCTTTATACAGGCACGGGAAAGGACTGCCTTGGCTGGCAGGATAGTGCAGTGGCCCGGGGCAGCCATCGTGGAATATAACAAAGATGAGAGAAAGTATGATGGTGTCTAGTGACTTGTCAAGCAACGCAAGAGCCTTGAGATCACATTTAATTGCTTGCAGCCACATCGGCAAAATGCCTTAAAGACGCTGGCTGACGCAGCGTGCTAAAATTATCCTTTGACATGAAATACTGACTAATTGTTAGCTAGGTAACATCAACATTTGGCACATTGTTTTCCCTCCCGTTAGCCTAGTTTACGCACTGTAACTCCCTGTATTTACGACGACGTTTGTCTAGATATTTCACTTCAGCTCACAACAAAGTTAGTTGTGTGCTCCCTACCTCGGTATTGGTGCGTGCGTCGTGCTAGAATGTGTACGTTTGCTGAAAACTGACCAAAAAATGGTGAAAGGACAGAAAGAAGTTATCATCTAGGACAGATGACGGGTGAAGTAATGTTGGTTCATAAAGATAATTGCAGAGAGATCATTAATTTATGGTGCATACATTGTATGTACATAGGGCTTAGCGGGACATCTGCTGCATGTGTGTGAATGTTGGTGAAGTCGTCGTGATGTCAGCAGTAAATGGGTCTATATTGGAGCAAACGTGGAACCGTGCTGATTTCTTTAAGGGCAGGATTGTCCATTCGCCCCCCACACATTGAAATGGAAGGAGATATTTGGTGAATTTGACAAATTGTATTTGCTTACGAGTGGCTTACAACTAGCTTACAAACAAACTTACAAAAAGTAAATTTGCCAAAAACAGTTTTCTGCAGAAATACCGTTGTGGCGTTGATCGTAGGAACTTGGGAATTAATGCAATGTACTCCAATAACCCCTCGAGAGAAATAATGGGCAGTCTTGTTATGGGGAAATCCGCATGGAACACTGGGTCTTTCATAAAGAAAGGGTGAAAGTTTTTTTTTTTTTTTTATATCACACTTTTAGTACCCGTACCAAAGGTCACTTTTATTACAAGCGTACTTCTTCTTTATGCTACTGAAATCTACAAAATTATAAATCTGACAGAACCATTGTGGCTTTTTCCTTCCTATCAATTATAACATCATATTTAGTGCACCACAGCACCAACAGAAATGTTGTATCTACCATCAGCTGGTGCATATATATTGCTGAAACAACAAAATAAAAGCAGTTGAAGCGCAAATGACCCGTATAATGTTGTCATTCTGGAGCATATGTATTGCTGAAACAACAAAGCACAAATGGCCCGTCTGTCGTCATTCCGCCATTCTGAGCGTGGCTGGGCTGTTTCTTCTTCATTGCTTTCAGATGGTGTGCGAACGCTCCGACGTGTTTGCGTCCTCCTGCGCCATCGCCCGGGCCTTCCCCATCTTCTCCCGCCGCTCCTCGGCCTCGCGCCGGGCTGACAAGAGACATGTTGCCGTGGAGATCCTGGTGGTCGGCCAGGACAGCGCCCCACTGAGCGTCAAGGAGCTTGAGGTACCGTTCACTGCATGTCGCCCCCCACAGGTTAATGCCGGGACTGCTGCGTGGGTTCCAGGGGTGACTGTCGCTGAACATTGAACTTTTACTTATGGTTTGTGTACTGGCGATCAACGTCAGTTCCTTACCTTGCATATTTACCTTCCCTTTTTTAGCCAATACAGACCAGAAAGCTAACAGTCCATTTTGAAAGGCTTACTACTTCTCCGTGTCACATTGACATTGCTAATTCCAAAAACAACTAGAAATACTTGGTTTTCATGGAATGGGTCCTTTAACAATGAACAGAATAACTTTTTTTTAAAGTAAT
Organism: Amblyopsis rosae; assembly: GCA_025399935.1. Taxonomy (NCBI): domain Eukaryota; kingdom Metazoa; phylum Chordata; class Actinopteri; order Percopsiformes; family Amblyopsidae; genus Amblyopsis; species Amblyopsis rosae. Next base: position 10,947 of record JAODTR010046754.1, on the reverse strand, counting down.
TTATTGCCAATTATTTTAATTTATTTAATTTATCCTATTAAATATACTATTCCAATGAAAAGTTGGTTTTCTACATTTGGATGTGAGCCTTGTACTTCTAGACCTGAGACTGACTGACTGACTGACTGACTGACTGACAGACTCATGACTCCATGACCAGTGCAGAGTTGACTGCGTGTTTGTGTGAGTGCCTCTGATACACGTATGAATGTGAGCCTTTGTTCTGCCCAGTGTCTGGCGAATGCCGCCGACGGCGTGAGGCTGGCCGCGCGCATCGTGGACACCCCGTGCAACGAGATGAACACGGACCACTTCCTGGATGTAAGTAAAGTAGGCGCTAGGCTGACGCACCCTGGTGGCATTGTATGGCGGTGCGTCAAGCAATGCACTTGTCAATAACGTTTTGAAACGTAAAACCAAATTGACTGGAGTTCAAATAGCCACAGATATTCCATGACTGTTTATGGCTCGATGTTCAAGAAATTATGTTGTTAACGCGTCAGAATGACGTTAAAGATTTTCATTCTACACTATGGCGTCTCTTGACTTGTCATTCCTCCAGTGGGCGTTTGTTTAACTGCAGAGGATCAATTGTATTTGTAACTGCCAGCCTTGTTTTACAGGAGATCAAGGCTGTGGGCACGGAACTGGGAATAACTCCAGTCATTATTCGTGGAGAGGAACTGAGGCAGCGAGGTTTTGGAGGTACGGCGTTGGCGCAGACAGGGGGGATGGCTCAACCAGCAAAGTTGTCCCGGCCCAGGCTTGGGGGCTCAGTTGGCCAGCTCAAATATGACCTATTAGTCAGTCATCTTTACAATTCAATACTAACGAGACAGTTCCACTGGTATTAGGTACAAGAATTGCATTTCCCAATCTTTCGATATCGCTCTCCAACTCGTTTCCTGTTTGTTTCTTCTCTGTCCTGTCTAAAATAAGTTTTAAGTAGTTTGTATTGTCTTAATCCAATCTGTGTTGGCCTCTCTAGGTATCTATGGAGTAGGTAAAGCAGCTGCGCACCCCCCTGCATTGGCTGTGTTGAGCCACACCCCAGAGAGTGCCACCCAAACAATTGCATGGGTGGGCAAGGGCATCGTGTATGACACCGGAGGACTCAGCATCAAGGGGAAGGTGTGGAGGCATTCGTGCCCTGATTCTTGCGATGTCGCAGAAATCTTTAAATCTCTATCTGTTGCCCTTTAGTCATACATCAACATTGCACAGGGCTCCAGACTGCAACCATTCAGACGTCATTTGCGACAACCTTATTTTTTTCTTTTTAAAAGTGCGATGACATTTTAAGTAGTCGCACTACTAGTGACTTGTGGGCTGCCTCTTCACAATAATTGCAGTTTTAAGCAGCGCTATCCGCTCCACTACTGCACTTAAATGAACGGCCCTCCTCTCCACAACAGAGCAAGTTGCCTACGTAATTTTCTCCTCAAGCAGGCAGATGATTACGATCCCGGATGACTTTTGGAAGAGGTAACAAGCCAACCTTAAATTAGATAAGTCAGTCACGCGTACGAACCACACCAGCGGCTATAGTGGCGTAGTAGGCCGGGTATATAACCGCTCTTGTTTTGGGGTTGACCCTCTGAGTCTATCAACAATTAATGTCGCAAAAAATAATGTCTTGAGTTTGTTTTCATGGGATAAAGTGCTTGTTGCTAGGCTAAGCTATGGAAATGTAGTAAAACATCAGCTTTTCAGCAGACATAATGCAGTACAAATTGCTGCAGTGTTGCATAAATATTATAAAGTGACATTTTGTAATGACTTTGTGCACGTGAATAGCGGCGCCGTAGATGACACGTACCGTATTCCCAGATTAAAATGATTTAGAAAAGAATGTGGCGGGAGGAGCGGGAGAACCACCTCAGCCACAACTGATGAGTGTGCATGCAGTAGACATGTCTGTAGTTGCAGTAGAAAGGGGATGCTAATAGCCTAATGTGTGCGCAGTGCAGGGAACACACCATGCCATTTAAAATTCAATAAAAAAACTGGTGTGACCAACTGAGAATGTTGGTAGCACCAGTGGGGGGGGGAAAGTTAGTCTGGAGCCCTGTTGCATAATGTTGCCTCATCTGAACGGCATAGATTTCATAAGATGTATAATAAACACTGACGGCATGTGACAGTGAATAGCACGTTGTTCACATAGCCTCCATTTTATTAGCCTGGCGCCGCCCGAATATTGCTCTGAGCTCAATTTCTTTTGACTGAGATTACAGTTTGGAAAGCCTGTTCACATTGGCGTTCGCACACCCGCCCTGCTGGGGGACCAATCAGGGTGGGTTGGTGAGATGACGTTGAAGGGAAGGGTGTTTCTAATTGGTACTAGAGCTAGATGAGGCAATCAAAACAGGTGTAGCAACACCGATTGGTTCAGCGCTGTCCAATAGTCTTACAATTAAACAGAGGTCTACGCCAAGTAGGAGGAAACGACTGCCAACACTGTCCAATGGAGCGTGGCCAGGCCTGTCCGAACAATTTCACTTTGAATATGGGCTGGTTACACCGTACTCCCGTTTTACCACAGGCAAAGCCTGACTGTGGGGCTACTCAAGTGTTAATCCCTTTTTAAATGATTTCCTTCTCATTTCATCTAGACTGCAATGCCAGGAATGAAGAGAGATTGTGGTGGAGCGGCAGCTGTTTTGGGAGCTTTCAAAGCCACTGTTAAACAAGTGAGACCACCCCAAATCCACAAACTGTTACTATTATCACTTCCCATACTGTACTAACTCTTTGGAATTGGGTTTGTTGTACAGTAATGTGTCTCTGGTGTTTAAACCGGTCTGTCACCTTTCTGGTTAAATCTGTTCTGGCGTCTTCCTTCAGGGCTTCAAGGATAATCTGCATGCAGTGTTCTGCCTTGCAGAGAATGCAGTCGGACCCATTGCCACCAGACCTGATGACATTCACACACTGTACTCTGGGAAGTAAGCCTGGCTCACTCAGCATAGTCCCTGTGTGTGTTCGGTTAATTATGTTCATGATGTAATTACACTATTCTGGTGGATATTCTCTTTACTGTTCACATGGTAGGCTACATGGTACGTGTTTCATAATGGAAGCTGGATAGTGTCACTACATTTACCCAGAATGCAACTCAAAGGCCTGTTTCACACTTCTAGCTGAATTAAAGTGTAAACTGGAATAATCTGAGCCATTTGGCTTTGATTACGTACATGCAGCATAGGAATGTAGCTCTTTAAAGGCAGCGTTCCTCGTTCTTGATAAATCAAGAAAGCTTGATAAATAATCAAACAGAGTCTTCGCCCCACACATTGAAACTCATTGCAAAGCCTATCGTGTTGTGAACAATGTTAGCCACTTTGTGTATGTTCCAATTTAGATCCAATTTTACGTCTAGACGTACCGGATTATTGTATTTTATTACCGACGTGTATTGGTCTTCCATTAGCGGACTATACCTTCTTAATGGCGGTGATTCTGGTCCCCAAGGACGGTGGAGATCAACAACACGGATGCTGAGGGCAGGCTGGTGCTAGCCGACGGCGTGGTGTACGCCACTAAGGACCTGTCGGCTGACATTATCCTAGACATGGCGACGTTGACAGGCGCGCAGGTAGGGGTTGGAGCAAGTAATAACGACAAAAAAAGCTGGTTGTTTGCTGTGGTTCTAGGGGTCTCAGCAGGCAAACTTGACAAAATTTGTTTGGGGGGGTTCCTGTGTTTGCTAAACGCACCTCTGACCTGTAGCGCTCTGCCTCCCCCGTCTGCGGTGGTTCCAGGGCGTCTCCACGGGAAAGTACCACGCGGCCGTCATGACCAACAACGAGCAGTGGGAGGGGGCGTGTGTGCGTGCGGGCCGCAGCAGCGGTGACCTCGCCCACCCGCTGGTCTTCTGCCCTGAGCTGCACTTCAGCGAGTTCACCTCCGCCGTGGCCGACATGAAGAACTCTGTAGCAGTAAGTTGGTATTTTTTGGCCTACAGGGACTTCTGCATAGGGGCAATGAAAGCTTCGCCAGTAAATAGCCAACGAGTAATGGTAAATGAACTGCATTTATATTAGGGCTGGACAATAATTCAGTAACGATATCTATCGCGATATAAACTTTTTCGATAACTGTTTAAACAAATGTCCGGTATGTGGATAAGATACACATTTGTCACTGAATGACGGGCGCAGCAGTCAGCTCGCAGGGCTCTTACAGTGCGACCATTTCACTCGCAAATGCGACAAAACATTTTGGTGTGTAAACATTAAAAAATATGTAGTCCCACTTTGTGCGAGTGACTTGTAGCCACTATGTTCGCAGCTCTAATATGCTCAGTTGCGCATTGTTATGAAATCCCCGTGCACACGGACAACCGTGCGGCGCACACTGGATACCTGTCCAAACGTGGTTCAACTTCCAACAGGGTGAGTGCGTAACTGTGTTTATTGTTACCACAACTACACTCCATCCATGCGTGTTGAAAAGTGTGTTTTGGCCATACCATCCAGCACTAATTTATATAGGTTTGATAACCTTATGGCCGCTCAACGCGCTGTACAGGATTGCCTCCCATTCACCCATTCTGCTGTGCAAGGCACGACCAACCACCGGGGGAGCGGTTAGGTGTCTTTGCTCAGTGACACTCTGTGAGGAGTTAGCCGGGATCGAGCCAGCGACTTCTGGATCACCTGTTGCAGTGCCACTCTGGCCTATTTATGTCTCTTCCATTACCAGATTATTTCATTTAAAATGTATGTCGTCTCATTCTGATATGAAATGCATAACACCGGAGTATCTTCACACAACCATTGTGGACAACATGTACTTCAATATGAAGTGGTTTAGTGGCTATGCACAGACAGAGGTGCTTCGTCTTTGCATCTGCACAGCAGAAACGGTCAAGCAAGCGATGGCTTTGCTGTTGTTCAACCTACTACAGCTTCTCTATTTTGTAACCTGGCGTTGTCCACTGCCCTTCGCCTTCATCGTACGTGTAGCAAACGCAGTCTGTGTAGCCTGGTGTAACTACGCCCACCTTTTCTTATTTATTTTTTATTTATTATGGCTGATGCATCGTCTGTACATGTTTCAGTTATAATCTGTCAAAATAAGGCCAAAAATACAACTTTACACAAAATGTCCTATCAACTCAGTTTAGTCTTGAAACGCTGCTGTGCATGAACGTACACATGGATGAGGGAGCACAGAAGGCTTGTGTGGCTTTACTCACAAGCATAATGCACAGATCTTACACAGGTCTTTAGTTACTGAATGTCTGCGTTTATGCTGCTCTGCTAGATTCGTATGAACTGCATGTATGGGACGTGCTGTTCTTGAACTTGTTTCTATGTGGTGTTGATTGACAGGACCGGGAGAACGCCCTGAGCTCTTGTGCCGGCCTCTTCATTGGCTCCCACTTGGGCTTTGACTGGCCCGGCGTCTGGGTCCACGTGGACATTGCATCGCCTGTGCATGCTGTGAGAGCCTGCTGCATTATTATGAATATTATTAATTATTGTCATTTTATAGTAGTAGCATGTACTCATTTAATATACAGCTGCAGAAATAAGAGACCACTGCACAGTTTAAAATATTATAGTATAGATATAATGTAAAGCAAATAACATCGAAAAAGTATATAGATCTCAAAATGCTTCAGTGGTCTCTTTGGTTAATACATCCACTGACGGCTGAGCCTGTGTTCATGCCGTCTGTCCAGGGGGAGCGTGCCACTGGGTTCGGCGTGGCATTGCTTATGGCTCTGTTTGGCCAGGCCTCGGACGACGCCCTTCTGAACCAGGTGTCCCCACTGGGAGAGGCCAGCAAGGCCTCAGGAGATCCAATGGAGCGCGACAGCAAGAGAAGAAGGCTCGTCTAGAGCCCGGCCGTCTACCGTAGCCGCGCAGCTGTCACCGGACACCCTAGCTGTTCAGTGCAAAGGCTCCTCCGGAATAATCAAATACACTGACATTAGTTGTGAAACCATACCTGGATTTCTGTTAATGACTGAGCGGGTTAATAAAGTGTGATGTCTGGCATTTACAAGGTGTTTTTGGTCATGAAGATGTCTTGAATGGGACACAACCACCATCACCCAATCCCACATAATGGGCTGCATCTTAGCTATACTATATTTGCACTCAAAGTCTTTGTCAGGGCTATTCAACTCCGGTCCTGGTGGACCGCACCCTGCATGTTTTAGATCTCTCCCTGCTCCAACAAGCCTGATTCAAGATTGTTAGAAGCCTGATAAGGACCTGTTCATTTGAATCAGGCGTGTTGGAGCAGGGAGAGATCTAAAACATGCAGGGTGCGGCCCTCCAGGACCGGAGTTGAATAGCCCTGCTTTACGAAGATTCAACACAAAATGTTGTTCATCTTTAATGCACATTAACTCATTTGAAATGTGTTTAGTGTACACTAAACAAAAATGTATTGCAACTTACAGAATTTTCTTGCTAGTGCAGACTTTTATTAGCCTGGTGTAACCAGACCCAATATTCACTTTGTGAATGTTTTGTTCCTCCTACTGGGCTTAGACTTGATTCATTTAACATTTTCAAACTACTAGACATCTTTTAACCAACTGTTTTGGTCACTTCATCTAGCGCTACTGCCATTTTGTAACACGCTTGACTTCATCTCACTAAAACACCCTGATTGGTTACCCCAGCAGGGTAGCTGTTAAAACGGTAATGCGAACAGAGTTTCCAAATTATAATCTAAGCAAAAAATTTTGCTGTGAGCAGTCGGGTGGCGAGCCAGGTCGGCCTTCACTGTAGTTTACCCATCTCATACTCTGAAGAAAAATCTCCCGAAAGGATTAAAGTATCTGCAACAGAAATAATTTTTTCACCATGAAAGTCTACAAAAATTTACTGATGGGAAATATTGAAAATAGTGCATTTAATCAATCCATCCATCCCCGCTTATCCAGAGTCGGGGGACCCCATACTTCTCTTTCCCGAGCCACATTATCCAGCTCTGACTTGGGGATCCCGAGATGTTCCCAGGCCAGGGTGGAGATATGTCTCCACCTAGTCCTGGGTTTTCCCCGAGGCCAAGGGGCGTCCTTACTAGATGCCTGTACCACGTCAACTGGCTCCTTTAGTACGCAAAGGACCAGTGCATTTAATGTCTAATGTAAGTAAGTTTCAGTCGATGAAAAATGTTGCTCAACCTATTCAAATTAAACTGTTGGATGAACGTGCACCACAAAATGGATGCATCATCCATCCATCCATCCTGACCCGTTTATATGAAGTCTGGTCGCAGGGACAGCAGCTCCTAACCTGACACGACCAGATATCTATGGAACGCCATCTGGTTCAAAACAGCTATGTTGTGTGTTGTTTACGTGTTGTCTATGCATTGTAAACGCGTAACATGGAGACTGTTACTGCTTGGCTTACACCTCTCAAAAAAGGCACTTTTATACCGGTCAAGGGGGATGATGTTTATTCCTTTCTCCAACGATCCCTGCAATGGCCGTCATATGCGCAAATACGCAGACTCATTGTTAGGCCTATAAGGGATTTGCAAAATAAGGAGGTAATAATGTTAATGTATACATTGGATATAAAAAGTATACACGCTTGTTAAAATGCCAGTTTTTTGTGATGTAAAAGAATTAGACAATGATATATAACGCCAGACGTTTTCCACCTTTAATGTGACCTATAATGTGAACAATTCAATAAAATAAAAAAACTGAAATCTTCAAGGGGGAAAAATGGAAAATGAAAGCCTTATAACAACCTGGTTGCACGGCTTCTTATAACTGGGGATGTAGCTGTGTTCAGAATTAACCAATCACATTCAAACCAGTGTTAAATAGAAGTCATTAGACACTTGCCATCATTTAAAGTGACTGATTAATAAAAATTAAAGTTCAGTTGTTCTAGTTGGATTTTCATGACAATTTCTTAGGTGCATCTCAGAGCAAAAGCCATGGTCCGCAGAGAGGGATCTCATTGTTGAAAGTTACATCAGGAGAAGGGTACAAAATGATTTCCAAAGCATTAGATAAACCATGGAACACAGTGAAGAAAATATGGCACAACAGACATTACCAAGAACTGGACATCCCTCCAAAATTGATGAAAAGACCAGAAGAAAACTGGCCAGGGAGGTTTCCAAGAAGCCTATAGCAACAATACAGTAACAGCATGAATTTCTGGCAAGTACTGGCAGTGTGCTACATGCGACAACAATATCCCGTATTCGAAATATGAATGGGCAAGACGGAAGCCTCTTTTTACAAGGAAAAAACATCCAAGCTGTTTTTCTTCAGCTGGAACCGGGGCCTTAGTCAGGGTGGAGGGAATTATAAACAGTTTCAAATATACCAGGCAATTTGGCACAAAAATGTAATGCGTCCGTTAGAAAGCTGAATATGAAGAGGAAGTTCACCTTTCAGCACGACAACGACCCAAAGCACACATCTATCCAGATCCACAATAGAATGGCTTCACCAGAAGAAGATTAACGTTTTGGAATGGCCCAGCCAGAGCCCAGACCTTAATCCAATTGAACATCTGTGGGGTGATCTGAAGAGGGCTGTGCACAGGAAATGTCCTCGCAATCTGACAGATTTGGAGCGCTTTTGCAAAGAGTGGGCATAAATTGCCATCTCAAGATGTGCCGTGCTAATAGACTCCAACCTCAAAAGACTGAGCTATAATAAAATCAAAAGGTGCTTAAAAAAAAGGGTGTTAAAAGTTTTCCCCCTCGAAGATTTCAGTGGGTTTTTCAATTGAATTGTTCACAAAATAGGTCACATTAAACGTGGAAAAAGTTCTGACATGATTTATCTTGTCTCATTCTTTTACATCACAGAAACATGGCATTTTAACAAAGGTGTGTAAACTTTTTATATCCACAGTACATATAAATATTTATTGCCAAGAGAATATTGCCTATGGAGGCTATTTACGCACGATATTGAGACATTGTGCGAATTGTCTATGTTGGAATGTGATTTGATTACTCAACTAGTAATTATGGTTATTGCCTTTGGCAGACATGTCATGCTTCATTACCACTCCACCTATATTACCTGTGCTCTTTGCATCTCATGCCTAAATGTACCACTTGACCACAAACAAAAGACAGTGCTTACTTTACATGTGTCGCCCATTTCAACCTCACCCAGCAGTTGTCATAGCTACGGACTGGATGGCAGCATGGATATGTCATTGTATTCCCCGATACCCAGCTGTGTCTGCAGGCCAAGCAGCTAAAGTCTGCAGTCACACTGGACACAACCAAATTAACATTTACCTGTGGGGGTGGCCATGACTGTTCCCCTTTTGTTCTGTGCTGTCCTGTAACTTACTATATAGCTGCAAACCTTCCTGTATTACCTCAGAAATGTTTTGGTGGAGCTTCACTTGTGAAACCACACGTTTCTCCCCTGCTGCGCACCATTGTATTATTAAAGCCTGCTTTCCTGATTCAACGCTATCCAACAACGACCAAATTATTATTTACGGAATTACAGCTAATGACAACAGTCAAACATTCATTAATGTTCATTACAGGTGTCATGTCATGGTTATGACAGTGTTATGTCAATCTTAATGAACAAACTTCAAATAAAGTGGAAGCCAACTTCCTTAGTAGGAATCACAGACTATTTACAAAAAGAGATGTAGCTGCACACAGCATCTGTAAATTCATCAATGTCAGAGGAAGAGTCCTTAAAGACTGACAAATCCATACAATCTAAACATCCCTGTAGGGCAGGAGAACTTGTTTTCAGTGCACCCACATATTTAACTGGAAATGTTGCAGTTTCGAGAGAAACTGTGGGCTAGCTTACTCACATGTCGAGGCACACTTAAAATGTCAAAAGTAATAGCCCCTAATGTGTGGAATGTGCTAATATAATTTATGTTTGCGTGAGGTGTGGAGTAGACCTTTAATGGGCTAGACAAGAAGGCCCTGTACAATTGTGCAACTGAAGACCTGAACATCAAAGAAAGGATGGGAGGGGGGACCAATGTAACTTGCTAAACTTGTTTTTGGTGCCCACACATTTAACTAGAAATTTGGCAGTTCCACAGAATTTCTCTTTACCACAGAATTTTATTTAATGGTAGGCTATGCATCGTTGAATGTGAATTCCTATCACATACAAGCGATCGGACTCTGCGAAAACAAATCACAGGAGTAGCTGACTCGTCATCACGTTACTGCCAGTATATATATCGGTTAGCGTCGTAAGAAGATCACATCTGCATGCTATGTGTGAAGTGCAGCAGCTTCACAGGAAAACATCTCATCTCACAGATCTGGGAAAATCGACACAATGTTGCGCATAATTCTCCCGTTAATGTTCATATCAGCTTCCGTTTTAGCCGGACGTTTTTTTGATGAAAAGCAGCCTTGCTATCGCCGCATGCCGAGGAAAGATGATTTCGGATTGAGGTACTGTAATGGTTTGTTTACTATTTAAACAAGTAAGTTCAGATGATCAGACCAGTTTAGCCTTTAATAATAATATAATATAATAATAATAAACTTTATTTGTATAGCACCTTTCATACACAATGTGCAACTCAACGTGCTTTACAGTTAAAAACATTTGAACAAAGGATGAAGGGAACTAATTCAATTAAACAAGAAGAAATAAGAAACAACGGAAAACTAGGTTAAAACCATAGAATTAATTAAAAACATTATTGTCTGGGTTTCCATCCAATGTCTTTAGAGGGCCTTGTCCCCCTGGGTGTTTCACCCAACCTCTTTAAAGGGCCTTATCCCTTTGGGTTTTTCACCCCCTCTTTAAAGGGCCTTATCCCTTTCGGTATTTCAACCCCTCTTTAAAGGGCCTTATCCCTTTGGGTTTTTCACCCTCTCTTTAAAGGGCCTTATCCCTTTTGGTATTTCACCCTCTCTTTAAAGGGCCTTATCCCTTTGGGTATTCCACCCCCTCTTTAAAGGGCCTTATCCCTTTGGGTGTTTCACCCA
>JAODTR010046733.1:29126-41910 GCA_025399935.1 Amblyopsis rosae | reverse complement strand
TATATATATATGTATGTATATATATACTGTATGCCTAGTTAGCCATGATGGAATGCTGCTGTGATGTCATTATCCTTTTATTGACCCTTACAGTATAGGATCGTTTTTTTATGTTGAGACCTGTTTCTGTGTTTTATCATATGACTTTTAAAATAAATGTGAGAAGTTATACAAAGTGCAATGCACCGTCAAATCAACTCAATGTCAGGATTTAAAAGTCTTTGAACTGAAAGAAATAAAATGTCATAAATTGCATGAAAGACGCTATAAGCTTGATTTGATTTGAGATTTGATTAAATAAATAATGCTGTAGCCTATATTAGCCTATAGTATTTATACTGTTACTATTTTGCTGTTGTCATAACTACCTCTACAGTACGTGGATCCAGACTGGCCACTGGTTTTCTGTTGTGCAAAAAAGTAAAGAAACAGTACAGATGCATAACATATTTATAATGCCTGTAATCAAATCAGGCACACTTTACAGTTTGGAAGAAACATTTAAAAAATCCTCCCTGATATGCAAACATATTTTCAACCAACGGTTTGTCTTGGCTCTGGTCTATCAACCTTAAATCCAATCTATTGGCTACAAGTGTTTCCATCTGATATACAAATTAAACACACATATACTGTGACCCGAGCATACGGTTAAGCAAAAACAAATAAAACAGTAGGAAATCATAGAAAGGGCAGAATAGAAAAGGCAGGATAGAAAAGGCAAATGCCTATGTGAGAGGAGTGTGTGTGTGCAGGTGTCTAAATGTGAGCAGAGGGCACTGTTTGACACAGTTATTTGCTCTGGAGGGAAGGGAACAGCCCCATTATCAATTATTCTCCCCTTCTCCCCTTCCCCGGCAGACAACAACTTTTTTCCCCTTCTTTTTGTTTCATGTCATCATTTCATAAGAGGATGAGAAGTGACCCTCCCAAACTGGCCCTGTGGCCGATTGGCATCTGTGAAAAGTCTTAACAAGTAATGGGATGAAGGTGTGGGTGAGAAAGAGAGGGAGGGAGAGCAAGAGAGAGAGAGAGAGAGAGAGAGAGAGAAGGAGAGAGAGAGAGAGAACCTCAAATTAAGTACAGAGGGGCTCCTATTCAACAGCCTAATAGCTTGTCAACAGGTGGCAGAGAGGAGGTCTCTGACTGGCTCTCAGTCTTTAAGAGGAGAGGAAGAGAGAAGGAGAGAGAGAGAGAGAGAGAGAGAGAGAGATAGAGAGAGAACAGGAAAACTTCAAGGGTAAGAAAACTTTATGCGAATTTGGCTTTTTTTTGTGTGAAGGTTTTGCCATCAAACAAGAACATACATATATGTCAAGTGCAATTGCTAGAAAATCACATTTCTGTCACATAATGTACATTTGGCAAGTATTTTACAGCTGCAGGGACTTTGATGGAATTCCTTTTCATAGTATAAAATTGCCTGGGAAAGGCACTTTACAACCGTACAACCGATATTACATTAGGGAATACATTATAACTTTACATATTATTATTCATTTTATACGTGTTTGACAGTGCACGATTAAGAGAGAGTGAGAAGTTTTATAAATGATAGTAAATTATGTCAGGAAATGTGCTGTTTGATCATATTGATGACTGTTCAGACAGATCTGTCGCTGAAGCTAAACTGTCCTCTGCTGTATGATTTAACATTGTGTTTATGAAGGAAGTCATTATGCCAGATCATTTCCTCCCCTGCCTCTCTCTCTCTCTCTCTCTCTCTCTCTCTCTCTCTCTCTTTCTCACTCTTTTATCCTCTATATTCTCTAAATCTTTCTCAGTCATATTTTGTAATCCTCTTCTCTTCATAAAACGCATCATCTCTCTCTGAGACATCTGTCTATCTGTCTGACCTCTCTCTCAATTCAATTCAATTTTCAATTCAAATCACTTTATTAGCATGACGTAACAGTGTACATATTGGAAAAGTATTCTTATATAATCTTTTTTTCCCCCCATATTATATTTCTATATTATATTACATAGTATATTATATTATACTATATTATATTTCTTTCTGAGAGAGAGAGAGAGAGAGAGAGAGAGAGAGAGAGAGAGAGAGAGAGAGAGAGAAAGATATTTTCACTAAGATGGTAAAAGCTATCTAAAGCTAACTATAGTTCAATGGGAGATCTGGACACTTTTATGAATATTTGGTCATACGGAGGAGTGCTGTGCTTATGTATAGGAGGGGAACTGGTCTTTGGAGCCCAGTTTGTTTAGAATAGAACCACTGTGGTATCTATGTGTATTGATTGTATGTGTAAGTTACCAAACAACCTTTGGTAACTTACATGGTGGCACTCAATAGACCTTCCTTGTAACAGATTGATGTAGAAAATAAAGGTGCGTAAAAACTCTCTCTCTCGCCCCCCCCCCTCTCTGAGTCCGTCACGTCTATTTGTTTATCTGTCTATCGGCTGTCCTGTAATCTGATGGTTAGTCAGGCATGACTGGAGCAGCCCCATGCCTCTGTCAGTCAAACAGTCCAAACAGGCTAATTAATGCATGGCGGTCTAACTTGACAGATGCTGTTCATCAGTTGTTTCTGGGTTGGGGGTGCTCTCATGGTAGATTGGAGCTGCCTTGCTGCTTGTCATTTATGACATAAATTGTATATCCTGGTGAGCGACTGTAATTCTGTGCGATTTCTCTTAGGTTACTGAAAATCTTCCAAAAGTCATTGGCAGTCTGTGTGTGTGCGCTGATTTCATAGGTCAACTTTGTATTATATTTACAGTCAGTGTTTTTATAGATCTATGGACAGACATGCTAAATTGTATTCATTGGGGCAAACTATTTAAACTGAGCCTATACCATGACATCACTATTGTGTGTGTTTGTGTGCGTGTGCGTGCGTGCGTGCGTGCATGTGTGCGAGTGTGTGCATGTGTGTGCGTGTGTGTGTGTGTGTGTGTCAAATGTATCATATAAATGCTTTTTTTATTTAGAACAAACTGAAAGGGAGATTAAACTACAGCTTTCTTAATTAGATTTATGTCAATATGGAATTTAGAAGTCATTTTTAATTGTCTCAGTCTCTGCTATCTCATAATGTGTACATACACTACAGCAATAAAACATAATGGAGTCTTTGAAAATATTCTGGAGAAAATGTTAATTTAAAAATAATGGTAATTAAAAGATATCTTCTCACTGAATATTTATGGGGAACCAGTGCAGTCTAGTTTTCTGCGGCTTTTTGGAGAAGTTTGTCATAATATCATAATTACATAATTCATGAGCTTGTTTAAAGGGTGCTATTATGTCACCGCTTATTATTTCCAGCAATAAAATTATTTATACGGTTTTCCCTTATGAGAATGCGTTTTTATACACAATAAATATCTGCTGGTGAACCGTTCATGCCAGACTGCCGTCCCTACTTTTGTGTTACTGTGCTGGCTCTGTGGGACTCCACAGAAGCCCTGGCAAAATGAAGTACAGATGTAGGCCATTGTGAAGGAAACGGAGAAAGAGAGAGAGAGACAGACCAAATTCTGATGGGATGCTTTATTAAATGTTAAAGTTACATAACACGGCTGTTGGAAACCTAATAGATGTTGTAGATGTCATAGTAATTATTGACCATCAATTATTGTAATTTCTGAAACCCTTCAGGTTTCATGCTTTTGACTGGGAATGCAAGCATTATTTTTATTTGAAAAGAATGCATGGTTATCCAAATTACGCTGTTTTATTCAACCACAAAAGGCTTACTTTTTGATTGCACGACACTAATGGATTTATGTTGCCCTAATGACACAAACCCCTTATCAAGGTTACTTTGTGGTTGGATGGCAGTGGAGGCAGACAATTAGAAAGATACGCTGCATTTCCAGACGATAATTGCTTTCAGCTTTCATCTACATCGATTCTGCTTCACCCTCCATGTCTGCATGCGAGTAGAGCAGGGAAATTCGACATACGTTGCAGAGTTTGTGACCACACGTTTAAGGGAAAACTTAAATCCCCCGTGTTTTTCCATCTTTCCTTGTTCTCATCCTGAGGCTGGTTTGCCTTGGTCCAGTGGGATTTTCACTATAAACCTGCTGAAACAGTCAAGCTTTTGTCTGATGCTTAATGGCTCTCAGGAGACAACAGGTCATCTGAATTCCAACCGACCTGGGTTTCGTCCACTCTTTATCTATCCTCTGTCTGTATTCTGCGTTACATCATGCAAATGTTTTATTTTTTTTTATGATGCATGATGCTTTTTTAACTGGTACCTTATGTCTGTTTCTTTCTTACTTTACTCTGTGAATATATTTATTTCCCTGCGTCATAGTTTGAGGTTTTGCTCATCATTATTCGGAGGGAATTCTGTACCTTTTCCTTTTGATAATGTTTTCCCCTTGCATTTACATTACTACATTACTATTGAAAGATGCCGAACGCACACACGCACACACACGCACACGCACACACGCACACACACACACACACACACACACACACACACACACTCACGTAGTTGCTAAGACCTCACAGGTTGCCAACCATCCTTTAGTGAAAGGAACAACAATACAATGTTGTTTCTGTATGTTTAAGCAGTGTGTTGCTACAGTACATACAGGCACCGTGGGAGTCTGTCCTTCAGGAAGCCATAAATCACAAGCGTTACACACACACACACACACACACACACCAGCAGACAAATACACAATGACTACTCTATAAATCTGACCACACAGCGCATAAGGACTGAGGGCATGCTCATTCACATATGGTGGCATTGGCACACAACAGTTGTTATCAGGTGGAATTTACAGCCATTTTGAATTAAACTTGAAAAGGTTGGTTCCAGTTCTGAGTAGGGAGAGTATGCATGATATCATGGTCTCACAAGTTTGGCAAGGTGCGTTCAGTGGTTCAGGATGGGATGGAGGGAGAGATTATATGATGCTTGAGTTTTGATTCATTTGCAAGGTAATGATGGCAAGGAAAGAGACTGCACTGCACGTTCCTTTAAAGACACAGTGTGTCCCCTTTAGAGGCAAAACAGTGCTTCCTCTTGATTTACCATTACCGATTAAAACAAGTCATCATATCCTTATTGTTTTATCTTTTCTGACTGTCTACTAGTCTATCTGTCCATCCATCCATCCATCCATCCATCCATCCATCCCTCCATCCATCCATCCATCCATCCATCCATCCATCCATCCATCCATCAGCAGGCTGTGTTCATTTCCCCTTACATCTGTCCCTTTATGCCACACGCGTGCATCACAGTGATATGCTTGGAAGGTCACAGTCTTATCTCCTCCAAGTGAAATATATAAAGAGGAGATCAAATTAAACCCTGACAGCGAGCTATAAACATGAACGTTAAGCATCTCTGCTCGCCAGTGCTTGCCTCTATGTCGTACGTCTGCTAAACTGCTTGTGATGGGACTTTTACTGTCATTCACTTACAACATTACCATTTCCCTGCTATCTCTCTCTCTCTATATATATATATATATATATATATATATCTCGCTAGCTCGCTCACTCCATCTCTTACTATTTCTGAGTCTCAGACTTTTCCATTTCTCTCTCACACTGGAACTCTTGCTCGCTCTGTTTCTGGAAGGTTTGCCTTATGAATGTCATGACCAACAAAAAAAAACTACAATAATTAAGGGCATTAAATAAGCATAAGTATCTGTGATGCCACATAATGGCTCACGGTTGTGAGCAGATGTACCCCAACAGGCAGTGCCAAGCAGACATGGTTAATGTACACAATTACTTGCATTTCATTCTCTTAATAATGATGGCCTCCCTCTGCAAAATATATTGCTGATTAAATAATGTCCGGTCTAAATTGTTGGTAGGAACCTTTGTAAGCCAGGCTTTAGTTGAAAACAAACTGTGGTTTGTGACTGTACTGTACGTGCTTTCCCTGTCACTCTTTTCAAAATTAATTTTCTTCTAAACACCACTATAAAGGTCAGGTCTTCTGGCTTACCTTAACTGCTCACTGAGTGGACCTTAATCCACTCCTTAATCGGATAATGGGATCCTAATGGTGGCTATAACGTTTACAGGATTGAAGTCCACTTTTTCGAGCACACGCTGTGTCCAGTGGGCTCTTCGACGTCTGTTTCTCTCTGCATTTTTCTGCTTCCTCCATCTGCTTTCTTAAAGCTTTGACTATCAAAGACCATGTCCAAATGTCAGGGATGTCCAACAGGCTAATTCCTTCTACTTCAGTTCAAGTAAACCCAAAACTTGTTAGCTAAGCAAAGATCAAGTTAAGTTGTTCAGATGATAGTCATGCCATTCTTTCAAAGCAAAGCAACCAGAAACAGTAATATTGTTTTTATGGGGTATATTCTATTTGTCAACCGCCTAACACAGATTGAAGTCAGAGTATTTAAAGTTTTGTAGACCACACAAGGTCATACATTTTCACAAGAAATATGAATGCTAGCAGCCATTATAAACACCTTTACCTTTGATTCTTGTGAACCAAACCACATGTTCTCTACACTTCTGTGGTTTGGGAGCTGAATCGTCTGAGTGGCCTTTTAAAAGACTATCTGGTTTTCTATTTTGATAACATGTAATTAGGCTCTCTGTGAACTGTGGGACATATGATATCACTGCTATTACACATGACGACATTACTACTAAGCGCTCTCATCTCCTTGATGTACCAAGCACGCCTGACTGAACTAAATTAAGGGTTTGGACGAAAAGGGTTTTTTGGCAAAGTGAAGACTGCTCACTTTCTGCAGCCCTGTTGTGGGCGTGCATGCTCACTAACACACACACACACACGCACACACACACACGCACACACACACACACACGCACACACACACACACACACATTACTGATGTCATGGTTTAAGTTCAGTTTAAATATACAGTAGCTTGCCCCAATGAATAAAATTTTGCTTTTGTATTTAGCTCTATAAAAAAACAACTAACTGTAAATAATACAAAGTTGACTCATGAAATCAGTGGCAGTATGTTCATGGCAAATGTAAAGGATGATTTCCACATGTCTTTCCCTGCAGTCATGATCACCAGACTCCTTCGAAGGGCGCTATGCCTGTTGACCCTGACCTGCACTGCCTCACACCTTAGCTCCGCTGAAATCAACCTGGACGCCCCCGGCCCTGAGAAAGGAGTCACCTTCAGCCATGTCTACAAGATTGACATTCCTGGGAGCTCCAGCTGTAAGCTAGAGAGCGGGGTATCTCAAGGCCAGGCATCAGGTAATAAATATGACTTGTTACATATACTGGATATGTACATAGACCAGGTATGCCATGAACAACAAATTCTTAATGAAAAAATTACCTTTATTTCAGTTTTTTTATTATAAATTGAAATGTATTTAATGGTGCATTTTGTGGCACGTTATGATTTCTACAGACCTGCACACAGAATTGCAGAGCACGCCGGCAGAGAACGACATCGTCTTCAGACACAACATCAGGCTGCAGCCTTCCACGTGTGACTGTGAGGAGTCGGAGAGTTTCAAGTCTCTGCTGTACAGAGTCAACGGACTGGAAGAAGAGGTCAACTACCTGAAGACCCAGTGTGTGCAGGGCTGCTGTGGAAAGGGTGGATCTGCAGGTATAGCTTTCCTCATGCACTCACACTTTTGTTAAAAGGTCCGCTAAAGGCAACTGGAGAGTTGCGTTGTTTAATTAAAGAAAGTTTACTCTTGCTCAATTCTCAGAAAATAATTAAAGGAGATGGAGATTTAGCATTAGGAATGATGACCATATTGCTGCATGCATATTATTGGTAAAAAGCTGTTTTGAACGCTGGACTTAGATTTTGTTAGCCACAGAGAGCTTTATATATTTTCTATAATAGCATGTATAGCACCTATTGTAAGGCTAATATATTTGAGAATTTAGTTTGAGGTGTGTGTTCAATAAATACACCTGACTTAAGATAACTGGACAACATGAGCTAATGGAGGTCTAATTGAGGAGAACATTTCCAAAATCCACTTTCAATATTTGGTCAATTTTGAGTTATAGGGTGCCAGTTTTTGCCTTTTAAGGACTTCCATAATCTGCAAATTAAAACAGTGCCAAAACTCACGTGATACATTTTCAGCATATGATAGACATTGAACAGAAGGCTAGAAAGCTCAAACTCGGACTGTTCCGTGTCCTCTTGCCCAGAAGACTGCAACGACAACGGACGGTGCGTGGACGGGAAGTGCGTGTGCCACCAGGGCTACACGGGGAATGACTGCAGCCAGCTGATGTGTCCGGACAATTGCAACGACAAGGGGCACTGCGTGGATGGGAAGTGCATTTGCTTCTCACACTTCACCGGCGACGACTGCAGCGTCCAGAAGTGTCCCAATGACTGCGTTGGCACCGGCCGCTGTGTGGACGGCCAGTGCATCTGCGATGATGGGTTTTACGGTGATGACTGTTCACTAGGTATGGAACGCAATGAGAGGTCATAGTTTAAGTTGAATGTAGAAACAAACAAAAGCAAAGACAAATAATTTAATTATATCTTAAGATCTTAAGCAGCCTCTTTTTTCCCCAAAATGACTTACAGTGTAGCAGATAGGAGATATTTTGCTCAAGGATGTTGACAGGTAGGCCAGCTCTGGGAATGAACCCGTGACCTCGCGAATGGAAAACACTATCCAAGGTACCCAAGGCTACTACCATAATTATTTATGCTATAATAGCCTGCACACATTGTTCTCTGGGCCAATGTCAGCAATTCAGAAATGTGAAAATCCAGAAATGTTCCCAGCATTATGGAATCCCACCATAAGATTACTGTAAGATTATCTAGAATCATCCCTGGATGTTACATACAAGGCATGGTGCCTGCATGCGGGGTTTCAGTGCACTTAGTGGAAAGTGTACTGCAGTGACAGGTTTAACAGAGGCCAGAAGAAAATATGAGCAGCAACCGAGCAGTTTTACAGTTTAACCCTCTGATTGTGACAGTAACTGCTGAACGCTTGGGAGATTTGAGCTGTTTGGCAGTAAATTCTTCTGAAGTGTTCTCTTTATCAAAGCACATGCACACTTGGCCATGGAAGAATGAAGAGATACAGTACAGATACAGATACCTTTCTACATCAGTTTTTTTATGTAGAAACTCCATGGGATCTGTTTTTTGGTACGTGTCTTTCAGACCAGCTACTTACTGTAAGCATCTATTACAGAGCAAGGGATTATCAATTACATTATATTGAATACTATAAAATAGTTTATATACTGTATATTAGTATAACCTATTGTTATTAACACTAACATTAACATTATGTAACATACATTTTAAATAAATACATAATAACAAAATAAAAATAAAACATTTCAAGTAGAACATTATACTCAGAAGAGAACTGTGACCCTCGACACTGGGCCTTCATTGTCACCAGCTCAAAAGTTGACTATTATTTCAAGCAGCCCATCTCTGTGTGATTGGGGGTTTTACACAGCACTTTTGAAGCGTCCGTACTGTTAGCGATGCGTCTCTGTGTGATCTGGGCCAATAGCGATCAGAACCAGGGAACAAAAGCTTAACGATTGCATAGACTACTATAGTAAAGCTAATGTCAGGCAAAATACTGTAAAGTGATTTGGATAAAAGCAGGACTTTAGCTAATTCACTAGCGATCCTACTCAGTTCAATTTGTTTGGCGGTAAAGCTACAGTAGTCACGCAGGTCCCAAGCATTTACACAAACAGCATGAGTCATGTGGTAGGGCATTCTCTATTAGTTGAATGCTGTTGAAATTCTTACAGAAAGTCCCACCTAATTCCATATCAATCTGTGATTGGATAATGTCAATTATCATGTCAAATATGCCCCTATTCACTTGGAACGTGTAAGGTACAGTATTAAATATGTTTATTGAATGCTCCGCGTTGCTTAAACAGTAGTAACATAGTTACTGTTTAGAGTATTCTGCCTAGCAACTATCACAAGAAATCATGTGATTTGTTCATGTTCACCCGTTTTCCAGTCTGCTTCTTAGTAAAAGGTCTCACTTTCAGTAGCTTGTTTGTTTGTTGTTATATTTAGTTTTCAAATCAGATAAATAATATATATATATATATATATATATATGTAATAAAATACACACAGTATCTCTCCACAGAGTCACACTACAGTAATAGAAAAGCCTACCTAAATAATTTATAATTATAATTATTAAGAATACATATCCTCATACACTTTTGTTAAAAAAATAAGTAAAAAATAATTAACCAAAATATGAATATGATATTATTTAAAAAAGTTATTTCAATGGCAATTGGGAATGTTGGAGAAATACAACCCTACAGGCTTGATCCTTGGCAGTAAGGAAACTCCCCCCTGTAAATAAACTGTCCAGGTGGGAAATGCATACTGTATATAAAGCTTTAAACTAAATGAGTGTATGAGTGATAACTGTATAAGCAACTCTTTCTAATCTCTTACTTTATGTTATATACAATCTTTCTACGCAACCAGACCAAGTCATGTGTGCCTGTACCAATAAGGGATAGTTGCACAAGCAACATTTTAACAGATCAGATACACAGCTTGAAATAACTATATTGTACTTTTCTGTACAGTTTCTAAATGCAATATCCTAAAATAAGTAATCCACCAACTAATGCTGCATCAAATGGTGAAATGTGCATATCATTATAGCTATAGTCAAGTGCCATATCTTAAACTCATCAAACAGCCTACAGGGAAAAACCTACACAGTGGCAGGTCATGCTATGTCAGTCTCCTGTGGGAGGTCCAGGTTTGCACTGTGCCGTGCTAAGGAGAAGTAAATATTACACAGATGAATTTACAGCTAATGTGTGTAGGAGCTGTTGAACACATGCCAACCACAACAGTGGCACAGCGTCAGAGGAAAAGAGACGACAATAGGTGGGATTCAAGGACAAGATACACTGTTGATTTTAGTTGTTAGCAATAACAGTGGTCACACAGTGACAGACAAGAGAAATGGAAGGTAAAAATAGGAAACGGCAAGACAATCTTTGTTTTATGTGGCTAGCAGTCATTTCAGCACCTGGCTGATAACTGCCAGTCTGCTGATAAGGTGGTGGTTACATGTTGAAGTGATACTCTCAAAGTCAGGTGGGCTTTGATGCAATAATTATGGTAAGAAAGGATGAATTCCTCCTTATTGATTGAAGAAATTTCATGATAATATTTATTCAAAACGAAAATGTAGTAACTTAATCTAACAGGCGTTACATATAGCCCGCTCAACCTAGCAGAGAGTTTGTGATTATTGGATTTCTGTCAATACTTGACTTTCAATATTTTTCTATCAGTTAAAAAAATAGCAACTTTGCATATTTAGTCATTTACAGCCATTTAACATTATTTAAATGTCTGTTAAATGTTTCTTAAAATAATTGACAAAATGCAATATGGACTAGTAATCTACGGCTGATATTAATATTTTCAGAACAAGCTAATCATTTACTGTATCTTTTGTTTATTTTGAGTGATTGCCTAAATTTCAAGTCTTTTTTCTTGGCTCTTGCCAATATTTCAAATATTCACACACTTTAGTTCTGTTTCAACCAACCCAACCTTGTTTCAACAATCATTTTTGTTTTGTAACATGCCTAAATCTTATTCAATGTAAGAACACACATTTTCTGCTCACATGGACATTTTCCTATCTTTATATGCTAATTTATGCTTCCCGACAGCAATTCTGAAATGTTGTTATTACTGGGAATTGTTGCTCCTCATGCCAGCAGTATAGCAGGGAGAATATTAACTGCTACAGGATGGAAAGGACTTTAGGAAAACATTAAACATCCTGACATGGCCTTATGGAATACTCTCCAATCTGGTTTGAATTCCCTCCTGGTAAAGCACTATTACTTTCACACTCTTTATAAAGCGGCCTGTCACTAGTCGTTGATTTTATCATAATTTACCACCATCTATTCTCAGTTTATGTCTGTGCTTCTTATGTGTACGGAAAGTCTTTCAGTCTTATCCTGCTGATTTACCATCTCCTGTATCGTGGCTCATATTTTGTTATCATACTCTATCACTTCTGAACCGCCACCCACCACCAATACCATCCTCACAACCATATCATTCCCATTATCGTGATTGACGTTTTCTGTCGTATGTAACCTCAGAATGAAAGAACATTCTAGTTCTAAATAAGTAGGTAAAAAGAGATCATATTAGTTCATTTGTTTAGCAACAAATGAGAGAATATTTAAAAAGAGCCTTGACCTTTAACTTGAAGTGATGTTTCAGAGAACAGTTCTTCACCTTCACTGAAACCATTGTCTGCCCAATGTGCCCTTATTGTCTGTTAATTGTACACTCTCTCTCCTTCAGTGCTGAGCCCTAAGGGTTTGCAGCTGGTCCATGTAACTGACATCTCTCTCCTGGTGCAATGGGAGTCAGTTCACGGGGCAGAGTACTACATTCTAACCTATCACCCCAAGAATGATAGGAGTGCCATGGAGCAGGTAATTACTAAGGTGTTGCTAAGCTCAAAGCATAGTTGAAATCTTCACAGCTTTGTTTCATAATTATGCTTCCTCAACCTTTAGGTGAGGGTACACAACACAGAG
Organism: Amblyopsis rosae; assembly: GCA_025399935.1. Classification (NCBI taxonomy): domain Eukaryota; kingdom Metazoa; phylum Chordata; class Actinopteri; order Percopsiformes; family Amblyopsidae; genus Amblyopsis; species Amblyopsis rosae. The sequence continues at coordinate 29,350 of JAODTR010046733.1, read as the reverse complement.
AACTCCTACCTGATCACAGGCTTGACTCCAGGGGTGACCTACAGTGTGGATGTTCACGCTGTGATCAAAGGGATCCAGAGTGACTCGGACAACATAGAGGCTACTACAGGTGAGGATATAGGCTACTACAGGTGAGGATATAGACTACTACAGATGAGGATATAGGCTACTACAGGTGAGGATATAGGCTACTACAGGTGAGAATATAGGCTACTACAGGTGAG